>KK112511.1:330473-345734 GCA_000611955.2 Stegodyphus mimosarum | reverse complement strand
GAATGTCACGCAAAAACATCGTTCAAATGGATTCGAGAGAGATTAAAATGTATAATTTTGTTGAAATATGATAATCGAAAATTTTAACAATTACAATACTTCCTTTACTCCGTACAAGGAAGTAAAAAGGGAAACTTCTTTTTATTTATAGTTTTTAAAATTATTATTGTTTTACGCGGGTACTCACCGATTTCGCCTTAACTTCATTTAGTTATGCAAAACATTAAAATTAAATACTTCCAAAGCGTTACTGGGGATTTATCAGGCATAAGCAACCAAATCTTATCTGAAATTCAAGTAGTATACCTGTTTTCTAAGCTAAGTTCCTTTTAAAGTCACAGTGGCTGTAACGACCGAGGTTAATGATAAGAAATTAAGAATGTTCTTCTCTTGATTTCTTTAAAAGAGGAAAGATAATTCGTAAAAAAAATTAAATCAATAACAGCAAAAGTGTAATTAATATGTGGAGTCATTACGTTGTTTTGATTGCTAGAGACATGAAAAATGTGCAAATGCTCTCGCGGGAATCAAACCCGAACCTCTCAAATATACTCCAAGTATGCTACCGTTATACCACGAAGACATGATGGAAGGAGGGAGAAAATAACTTATATACTCCCCTTTTAAAGAGCGACTGAGAATGAGGGGCCCAATCGCCAAATTCTGGTGCTGAAGAATTATCGTCCGCCATCTTTTAGTTCGAGCGACGTGATTAGATTTTTTTTGAAGCAGAAGACATGAAAAATGAGCAATGCCTTGCCAGGGGACTCGAGCCTTGATCTCTTGAATACGCGTCGAGTCTGCTACCTTTATACCAGGGAGGCATGCTGGAAGAAGTTAGAAAATTCCTTATAAATAATTTTCATTAGCATAGCGAATTTCAAGAAAGCGTTAACTTTCTGTAATTCTTCTTTTGCCAAAAACCTGCGATGCGCATTTCTATAATACAGTCTATAAAAAATACAGAATTATAGGTTTTAATCTTTCCAAAACGGGGATTCTTTCAGGGAAGATAACGCTCCGATTCATTAAATGCTGCAGAGAATACTTAGAACTTTTCTTCCCATAAAAATTTTCAAATTATTCAAAGTGAACTATACCAAAGCATTTTAATTCTTGATTGGTTTCATAATAAACATTTGCGGCACTTGTGAATGTACTCACGTGAAAGTTACAATAAACTGGAATAAGAAAATATTAAGAATATTCCCCTCTGCCCCCCTCACACGAAAACGTGGCATAAAGAGCAGGTTTCGGTAAGCGCCTGGACTTTTCACAGTGACTACTATTGAGAATATTCCACTAAGCTTTTGAAAAAGAATTCCTTTTAGGAACCCTAACGAAAAACTCAGCTGACATTGGTATGTCCAATCCCATTTTTCACAATTTAGTTCTATTAATTTACAGATGGTGTTCACACATTTTTTTGTAATGATTTGGCAAAGATTTATATATAAACAAACCTTAGAGTTTTATTTTCTAATATGTTCAGTCTGATAGCCCTGGTGTTGAACTATCATATTGTAGAGTCATTAGGTTATTTTGAAACAGATTATATGAAAAATGAGTAATGCCTTCACCATTACACTATAAAGGCATGCTAAGAAGGCGGGAGAAATACCTTGTAATATTAAAACTTGATTTACAAGATAAAAAGTCGTTTTCTTAAAGCATCAAAATTGATTTTATTCTATTCCTCCTTCACAATCTTCCAGAATCCCTCCAATGTTTTCGATGCCCCTTCTATAGGGCCTCTCTTTTTTAAAGTCAAGATGCAAGTAATCCACAGAAGACACATCAGGGGACTTGAGTGGGATACATTTAAAGGGAATACCTTCAATTCCGGTTTTATTTGCCAGTTTTTCCTAAAATAGAGTAGTAGATTTAGAGGTATGGCTTGGAGCCTTATCCTGTTGGAATGACAGAAAACAGTGAAAATTGTTTGGATAAAAGATGGAATTTCTTCTTTAGTAATTAATTTTGACATTTTTTACTTCTTTCCTTATTTTACGTTTTTCATTGCAATATACTCCAATGATAACCACAAAACCTTTTGAAAAACTTTCCTTGTTTTCTCTGAACCAACATATTAAGTCTTTTTCTCCTCCTTTTCATAGTAAACCAATCTTTTTCTGTTGCAATCAGGTAAGTATATCCAACTCTTATCAATTGTAACTACATACTTCCATTTTCACCTGCCAATTAATTTTCATGCAGAGATTTGCATATACCTTACGCCGAGAAACATGTTTCCGCGTTAGGCCATGAACATCAAGTTTTTTTTTAGTCCAAAGGGGCTTCGTCTCCGAAGGACTATTGTTTTCGTTTTGGCATTTTGCGTTCATTCACTATGAATGTCCGTTTCACTTTTCAAATTGTTGCCACGAAACATTATCGCCCTGTATTATATTTAAAGAAATTAAATAATGAAGAATCTGCATAAATGTATATATGTTTCTCGCATTGTGATAAAACAACGGTACCTAGAGCCATCCAATTTTGAATAACGTACGTTTCCACCCGAATATGCGCATCTTAAAGTCCAAATTTGGAATTTGTTTTATTATCTATTTCATATTTTGTAAAACTTTAACGAATTTTTGATTAACAAGCTCGACGATTTAAAAGCGAGCAATGGCAGCACTCTAAGGGGGGGGGGAAACTTTTTATCTCCAGAATGCGGAATTCTGTATCGGAAATCTAAAGATATGCTCATTTTAAAATTATTTTGCGATATTGCTGTTGAACTTAATTTTATAGTTTGAGTACATAGAACATGATATCTAATAAATAAAGGTTAAAAAACGCCCCATTGGACGTAATTTAAAATCTGAAACATTTCAAATATTATTTTATTTTTATTTTGGTCTTTTATTAGCTTTAAATCAGATTTTATAATTTTGTTCACCGTTCCTTCAGAGATATTTAAAGATTTTTCAATAGCTCTTCGGAGGAGGGGGGCTAGATTTTGCTTTAAAACATGGGATGCGGCTTTAAGTTTAATAAGGAGCTTTAAATATTTTTGTTGGGTGTGCAGTTTTTGCCTTTTTCCCTGTCAGGTGCAAACTTTGACTCTCCTTTCCTTTCATATTATTTTACATGTGGAAGTATTAAAATCATGCTTTCCACATCTTTTTCAATAACTGAATAAGAGTATTTCTCTTCGGACAGTGGGAAAACATAGTCTTCGATCCATAGTTTATTTTGCAGCGACATTTCAAAGAAAAAAATTTTTTAATGCTGCAGACGGTAATTAAACCTTATTCCAATTTGATGCCAGTGACATTTACATTTTTTAAATTAATATTTAAATTCTTGGATAAAATCCAAAATCATTACAAAAATGTATAAACATCCTCTGTATTTATATTAACTTTCATCCACTTGCATTGTCAATAATATTTAGTAATGACCAGTTTAACTAGATTAATTTTAATCAATGTATGAACGTTTCGCAAATTTTCAGGGAATAAATTAACATGATTGTCAGCATCATAGGTAGGAGAAGGCAAAAGTAACTTTATTACTTGTATCAGAAAACAAATGCCTTATATTTAATTTATGCTCAGCTCAATTTCTATTAAATGCATTAAAGGCGTAGTCCATTAACATCCAACTAACAATACTTCAGCTATACAACCGATCTACGAACCCTCAGGTCTAAAACTCCACTACGTCGAATCAGATGATACGGTTTCCTGCTTCAATCAATTTGAGCTATTTCCACATGCACAGCAGAATAGCATTTGTAACCTTAAATGCAGATATGTGCCTTTAATGAATATTCGGGGCATTCATGCTGTTGCGTTTGACGATTGTAAATATGGCTCCGTATTTATCCCTAATCATTATTTTCCACTTCCTGACTTGTTGACGCTTTTGCCGCTTAGTACGAAACTGCTATGGAAAATAACTGGTTTTTAACGATGCACTTCTGCCATTACTGTTACTGCCATTTTTTCTAGTTTACTCTGTTACTCTATTTCGGCTTATTTAGATATATACCGAGTCAAATTTGTTTAATTTTATTTGAGGATCAAAAATGCTCTTTCAAATTAAATGTGCTTTTGTTCATAAATAATTCGTAGATTATTTACGAATATTAATACTGAAACCACAAAAAATATATTTATTTTTATGTTTCTCAGAATACGTTAGAAAGTATTTATTTATTATATTAAGTATTTTAATCACATTCTTTTAATCCTTGAAGTTTATATATATTAATTTTTTTTATTTTGAACACATACGTCTCTCCTTGCACCACAGATGTGCAACACGGGGCTTACAAAAGTAACATATTACACGGGGCTTACAAAAATAACCTATAGGTATTACTTTCACAAATAAAAAGAACAAAAATAAAGAATAACAGTCTAAACTTCACGAAAACAGATACATTCACTGGCCTAGTGACGCTGAACATTTTCAAATGATTCTGTAAGCATCATCTAGAGCCATCGAAGGTAGGGTAGGAAAAAATTAAATGTTCCACGTCTTCAGGTACTTTTCCGCACACTCATATAAATTATTTGATCTCAGATTGAAACGAAATTGGTAACTCGTAGAGTTATTAGGTTATTTTGAAAAGGGAAACATGAAAAATGAGCAATGTCCTCGTTAGGATTCGAACCTGGGCCTCTCGAATACGCGCCGAGCGTGCTATCGTTGCACCACGAAGGCATGCAGAAAGAAAGGAGAAAAAATTCCTTGTGAACTTGCAAATTTACTGTGAGCAAATAAACACTGAGATATTTAAATTTAATAGAGAGAAAAGGCTCGGAATGCAGTCTATTGTGAATAAAAGGAAAGAACTTCTTGGTGCCCTCAGAATTACAAGGTGAAATATACTCCTCATTCCACTTAGCTAAGAGCTTCTTATAGTGAAAGAACTTCCAATAACTCTTATTTGAATGCTAATATTGGTATATATTGGTAAATTGAAGACATCTTTATCAAAGAAATCAGCCCTTTCATGTCCATGAGCACACATATAAGCAAAACGGATATTAATTTTCTGTTTCTAAGCGAACTGACAGTTAACGGAGTTTCGATTACTAATTTGTGGCTGCTGGTAATATTGTTCAAAAGGAGAAGAGAAGAAAGAGAATAAGAATAAGTAAGGCACTTTGAAGATGCCGCCTCATTATTCTTGATCCATTGAAGTTTATATTTAAAGTGCTTTAATCACGAAAATGCTGTTCATTTCATATATAAACAAGACCTAGATCTAAAACTTCATACTCTGCAGCTATGAAAATAACAGATATAACAAAATTAGTATAGAAGGTTACTAATGGAATTTAAGGTATTTCAATCCATACATTTTAACCAGCCCATGGTGGCCCAAATTTCGAAAAAATGTGCATCAGTTTTGAGGTATTTCTCCCTTCTTCGCATGGCTTCGTGGTGTAGTGGTCAGCACGCTGGGCGCGTATTCCAGAGGTCCGTGGTTTGAGTCCCGACGAAGGCGTTGCTCGTTTTTTACATCTTCTGCTTTCAAAAAATACCTAATGTCTCTACAAGTGGCGCCAGAACTAAAAAAGGTGGTGTATGATGATTCTCCACCACCGCAATTTGGCGATTGGGTCCCCCCAAAACCCAGTCGCCTTTTAAAAGGGGGAGTATATAAGGTATTTCTCCCGCCTTCGTGGTGTAGCGGTCAGCACGATCGACGCGCTACCGAGAGGTCCGTGGTTCGATTCCCGGGGAAGGCGTTGGTTATTTTTCATCTCTCCTGCTTTCAAGTAACCTAATGTCTCTACACACTAAACGAAAATTGAAAAAAAAATTAAAGCTTTCAGATTTTATTTTATGCCCTAAGGGGCCATATTTTCATTTGCACACATACATCTTCCGAGACATTTGGGCTAATGTCCTGTTGGGCTAAAAATATTTAAAAACAGCCTATCTTCAGAATTTTCGAGACAGTTTCGCGCACTACAGATAAAAAATCAGAAATTCGTTAAAATTTTACAAAATTTGAATTACACAATAAAAGAAATTCGAAATTCAAAATTCCGGCTACTACGTTATTCAAAATTTGATGTCTCTAGGTACCGCTGTTTTTTCACAGAGCGAAAAATATGCATACATTCATGTAGATTCATCATTATTTAATTTTCTTAACTATAATATATAGGATATTTGGTGGCAACAATTTGAAAATTGCTTCATACTTTTACAGTGATTCCATGTAAAATGCCGTTTTGAAACTAATCTCTTTTGGGCTAACGCTCCTTTGGGATAATAACTTAAATACTTCAAAATTAGCAGGATATAATATACTTTTTTGAAGAATTTTATAAACGCATTTATTTACTTATCAATTTATTTATTTATTTATTATTTTTAGAGGGCGTAGCTTAAAATTCTCAATGCAAAACTCTGCCTTTTCCCTGTAAGTCTTCACTAGGCATGGAAAAGAGCTCTTTCGGATTCAAAATCTTTTTAACCATATTTCTAGTATGGCGTTAAACTCGACAGCTGCTTGAGTCCTACTAAATTTCTTTAAAAAAATGAAATCACTCGGGAGCTAGCAACCTTTGAAATTTGGCATTATTATTATTGCTACTATTATTGTTATTTGACTTCAAGTTGCTTCCTATAGGCTGTGTTTACATGTTTTATTTAGGTGCTTATATGTTGCATGAAAAAGTCCTATTAGACTCAGCAATTCTGAAAATTCAGTTTTAAATATGAAAATTTGTTTTCGTATGTTTTACTCTTAAGTAGTTTCATTACTGAAGTCTTGACGTCTTACTTTATTGACTTCATTGACATCGTCGTCTTGGCATCTTTCTCAGAAGTAAGGATATTATATTTTCTATTTGAAACATAGAGAAAAGCTTTAGCATTCTTTAAAAGTGCATCAAAGACAAATCCGTTTAAAAGTATTTAACGAGTAAAGTAGCTGATTAAAACACATCATGCCTTGGAAATCACCACAGCTCTTTCTACGTTACATTTTTTCCAGAAATTAAAAAAAAATCTAAAAGGTTTCAGATTTCAACGGTTTCCTAAGGGCTTGTTAAGGTTTTTACGCTCTCCCTGAGCTCGCAGTCTATTCGCAGTTCTGCTCTTATACTCACTCCTACTAACCCTTTTTTTAGTCCAAAGGGGTTTTGTCCCTGAAGGACTATTGCTTCCGTTTTGTGATTTTGCATCGAAAACATTAAATGTCGGTTCACTTTTCAAACTGTTGCCACCAAATATTGCAGCCCTGTATTATATTTAAAGAAATTAAATAATGAAGAATGTGCATAAATGTATGCATGTTTCTCGCATAGTGTTAAAACGACTGTACCTAGAGTCAGCGAATTTTGAATGATGTAATCCTGCTGCGAATATGGGCATCTGGAAGCCCAAATTTGAAATTCGGAATTTGTTTTATTATCGATTTCATAATTTCACTGTAAAAATTTAACGAATTTTTTGATTAACAAACTCAAGTATTTCAAAGTGAGCCATGGCAACGTTGTACAGAAAAAAAATTTTTATCTCCAGCGCGTGAGACTGTGTATCGGGAATTCTAAAGATATGCTCAGTTTAAAATTATTTTGCGATATTACTTTTGAACTGAATTTTATGGTTTAAGTGCAAAGAACATGATATTTAATAAAGTTAACACACAAAATGTTAAAAAAAGTCCCTTTGGACGTAGTTTAAAATCTGAAACATTTCAGATTTTCTTTTTTTAATTAATTTTTGTTTTCCTTTTTAGGTCTATTATCAACCACCATATTCTTCGCACTTACGTTATATGCACTTTAACAAAAAATTACGAAGTTTTGAAGGCAGCATAGCAGAATAAGTTTAGAATTCCCGATGCAGCGTTTGGCATACATTTTTCTGTTTTTTTCAGTCTTTTTTCAATTTATCATATCAATGTTCAATTTTCTTATTAAGATGGGGTCACAAAACTCTTTTTTTTGTCTTTCTTATTGTTAACTTTTTGTGTGTTTACTTTTTACTTAAATATTACCTTCTTCGCACTTACACCACATAAAATTCGATTCAACACAAAATTCACAAAATATTTAAAAATAGCATATTTTTAGAATTTGCCATAGACAGTTTCGCGCGCTGGAGATAAAAATGTTTTTTTTTTCTGTACAGTGTTGCTACTGCTCGCTTTGAAATCGCTAAATTTGTTAATTAAAAATTCGTTAAAGTTTTACAAAATTTGAAATAGATAAGAAAACAAATTCCAAGTTCAAAATTAGAGCTTCCAGGTATGCATGTTATTCAAAAGGATATGTGCCCATGTTATTCAAAGGTGGAGTAACACGTTATTCAAAATTTCATGACTTCTAGGTACCATTGCTTTTCCACAATGCGAGAAGCATGTATACAGTCATGAAGATTTTTCCTCATTTAATTTCTTTAAATATATTGCAGGATGATAATATTTGGTTTTAAAATTTGAAAAGTGATATGCCTTTTACTGCGAATCACGAATCTCCGTAACAAAAAAAGGGGAGGAAGTACTGAAATGTGCATAAGAAATACTGCATATAAGAAAACAAATGCATATAAAAATGAAAAAATAAAAACCAGAAGTAAATAACATACGCAAAATAACGTCGCATTGCTGCTGATAATGTTTTCCATTGATTGATGAGTTCACGGGCGCGTTCTAGCGTTAAGTTTTGTTTGTCGCTAAAAGTAGATGCATGAGTGAAGAAGCTCCCATGCAAATGAAGTTTACTCCATATGTTTTGTTATCCTCCAGAGATCTTCTTTCTCTTTTTTACATAGCTGCAAACACCATTTTTTTTAATCACAGCTCAGTTACTCTAAGATTGCTTGAAGCCTATAAGATCTTCACCCCAGATTTCAGTATGTGACATTATTTAAAAAACTGTGAAAAATTATCACGGAAAAAGTTTCAAAATAATAACTTGAACGATTACAAACTCATCGAAATCATCATAGCTATAAAAGAACTTTTTTTGATTTTTAACCCAAAGGGGCAAATTACCTAAAAAAAGGCTATTAATTTCGTTTTGGCATTTCGCGTTGGTTCACTGTAAAACGGAGTTTCACTTTTCAAATTGTTGCCACCAAATATTAAAGCCCTGCATTATATTTAAAGAAATTAAATAAGGAAGAATCTCCATGAATGTATGTATGTTTCTCGCTCTGTGGAAAAACAACGGTATAGTTCGACCGCCTCATCCGCGACCATGAGCGCAAACACGCATGCTCTATTCGGACCGAATTATTCTCAAAATAGGGTGGAAGGATGGGGACTTTCTTTCCTTCCGTTCCCTCTTTCCGGAGAAAAGAAGCATTTCACTTAACCTTTCACGTCGCAGCAAGTAATAACTCCCCTTTTGGGCGATTCTATATGTTTTGGCAGAATACCAGCCAGGGTTGCGTTTGAGACGGTCGAACTATACCTAGAGACAACAAATTTTGAATAACGTACTCCTCCACTCGAATATCGGTATCTGGAAGCCCAAATTCAGAATTTGTTTTATTACCTATTTCATATTTTGTAAAACTTTAACGAATTTTTGATTACCAAACTCAATGATTTTAAAGCGAGCAATGGCAACACTGTACGAAAAGAGGGAAAAAAAGAAAAAAAAATCATTTTTTTCTCCTTTTTTGTTTATGTTAAATCTGATGAGTTTGTACTCATCAGTATTCTTTTTCATCAATTTGTTGTGTTTTGTTTTAATTTTTATGCTTTATAGTAGTTGCTAAGCAAGCCCCTGTGAGCCTTATCTCTTTGAGAGCCGGAAAAGGCAATTAACGTTTTCAGCAAAACTCTCGTTTTATTTACTATATCAGGTGTAACAATAAAATTATTGGGGACAATTACACATATTTGTCCAAGACGCCTGAAAAAAATGACCAGTTCTGATGGATCGTGTCAGTGACCACAGTTCACAGAATACATCCCTACAAATCAGTCCCTATAATACTCATGGAAGCAGTTTTTTCAAGCACAGCGCAGCTTTGCATGTGCTGCATTCCCCCACTGTTCTTACAGCCTTTTCTTGGCGCTGCAGAGTGCACATCGTCGTAATGTTGTCTTGGATGACTGATGCTTATTTTCTTGAAGGTGAATTGCTGCATCAACTACTGGCTTATGTTTCTTGATTGCCATCTAGTGAGCTACAAGGGAACTTCAAAAACGGCCAGTCTTGAAAACCACTCACACCAGTGAGTAAGACGTTTAATAGAAAAGGAGGTGACTGTAGGTAACCACTGCTCTTCAAAAAGTAATGGCTGAACGTAGTTTTAGCTAGGTGGGTGGGGTTGTGCTCCTTTCGATTACCGATTACTCGTCAAGGCAATAAGAACACTGATGTAATACTCGAAAGTAGAAACATGAGAATTTTGTTATTTGGGACAAGTTTTATTAACTGTACGTAAATTATGACGCTTAAGAAAGTATAACTTATTACCATAGGGCTGTGTGGCAAAATGTAGGAAAAACTAGAAGAAAAAGCAGGCTCGGTGTTAAAAGTAACCAAAATAAATTCATTCACCGTGAGAATTCCAATTTGAAGGTAAAATGCTTAGGATTTTAAGCAGAAACACACAACCATCTTCAGACAATAGCCTTTAAACTTTCCAGTTATCCTATTCTACCATGGTCTGACAAGTTTTGCCATCGTGGCATTGTTTAGACATTTCGTACATCACAATGCAGCTTATTTTAAATATATATGCACTATTACATTTTAATGATATTATTTAGGTACAGATGTATAGGTATTTATGGAGACGTTTTTACCCGATTAACATGAAATTATACCTTTTTTTGTTAATTGTTTTTTGAAGAATAAGCAGCAGTGTTTCAAAAATTAAATAAAATTATATTTAAAAAAATCTGAAAGCTTTCAGATCTTATATTACGCCCAAAGGGGCGTTTATTTAACGTTTTGCGTGTTGCCGCTTTTTATTACATATCATGTTCTTCGAACTTAAGCCATAAAATTAAATTCAACAGCAATATCACAATATATTTAAAAAGAGCATATCTTAAGAATTTCCAATACACAGTCCCGCGCGCTGGAGAATTTTTTTTTCAGTATTGCTATTGTTTCCTTTGAAATGGTTGAAATACTTAATCAAAAATAAGTTGAGATTTACAAAATATAAAATAGACAATAAAACAAATTCCAAATTTGTTTTCCAGATGCCCATATTCGAGTGGAGGACTACGTGATTTAAAATTTGATGTCTCTAGGTACCGTCCTTTTTTCACAGTGCGAGAAACATAAATACATTCATGCAGATTCTTCATTGTTTAATTTCTTTAAATGTAATGCAGGGCTTTAATTTTTGGTGGCAACAATTTTAAAAATGAAACGCCGTTTGTAGTGAACCAACGCAAAATGGCAGAACGAAATTAACAGTTCTTCTGGGTAAATTGACCCTTTGGACTAATAATAATTAAGTAATAAAATATTATAAATGAATATAGTAACAAAAAATTAATAAGTAAAACACAATTATATTAAAATAAACAAAATAAAGAGTTATAATAGCGAATAAATAAGAATTTATGGCTTAAGAGAATACATTAAAAAAATTAAAAACCTTGTGGGAATTAACTCTGACCGTGTGTAATTATAAATAATTACTGGAATCTCTCAAGTGATCTGCGATTGCAGATTAGAAAAAGGAGCTGATAAAGAATATTCTTTTTTATCTCTACTTTTAATAATAACTCTTAGAATATTTTTATCTTTATGATAATTTCTTATTACTAAATAATACCTAGGAATTATTTTGCAACACCGATAAAATTCTAGCAAATATTAGTTTGAAAACTCTTATTGTACGATATTTAATCGCAAAAGATTACTTTCAAAAATTGCAAAAAAATTATAATTATCTTTTTTCAATTTATGACTGATAATTTAACATAAAATCTTAGGCAGATCTCAATAAAATTACAGAAAGCCAAAGCGAGCTAAAATGAATTAAAATCGTGCATCATAACTTTCTGTGATTTTACTTCTTTTTCCCCTTCTGTTTTGTCCTTAAAAAAGAGAATCGTTTCTCTTTTAAGATTTTTGTGTTTTAGTTCATTTTACAGTCATTGTTTATGTATCTCGTTTTATTTCAAAAGATCATTTTTGATTTGGGATCATTTCATGCACATGCAAGTCTTACTAAGTTGCGTGCTTAATTTGCAGGATATATTTATATAATAGTTTAATTAGTTTGCAAGAAATTCGTCAAGAGAACTTCATTCCAACAAAAATAAAAAAAGTTCCAGAACCCTGAAATTTTGAGATGGGTGATTGATTAAGCATTGTGGACTTAATTATGCATTCCATTTTGTAGTGTTTTGTAATGACGGTCCGATTATTAATTAACCATTTCACTTTTACATGCTTTTTAAAGAAGGTCTGGTTATTAATTAAAGATTCCGCTTTTACATGTTTTAAAAAGAATTTCTGGTTATTAATTAAACAACGTGAACTTAATTATGCATTACATTTTGTGGTGTTTTGTAAAGACGGTTTGATTTTTAACTAACCATTTCACTTTTACATGTTTTTTAAAGAAGGACTAGTTATTAATTAAACATGCCATTTTTACATATTTTTCAGAGACGTTCTGGTTATTAATTAAGCATTCCACTTTGACATGTTTTGTAAAGAAGGTCTGGTTATTAATTACGCATTCTACTTTTAAATGTTTTATAAAGAAGGTCTGTTTATTAAGCATTGTACTTTTACATGTTTTGTAAAAAATGTCCGGTTTTTCATTGAGCATTCACTTTAACATGTTTTGTAAAGAAGGTTTGGTTATTAATTAAGCATTCTACTTTTATATGTTTTATAAAAAGGCCTGGTTATTAATTAAATAATCCACTTCTACAACTTTCGTAAGAAAGATCTGGTTATTATTTAAGTATTCCACTTTTACATGTTATTAAGGAAGGTTTAGTTATTAATTAAAAATTCTAATTTTACATGCTTTGCAAAGAAGGTCTGGTTATTAATTGAAAATTCCGCTTTGAATTGTTTTTTAAATAAGGTCTAATTATTAATTAAATATTCCACTTTTACAAGTTTTGTAAAGCAGGTTAATTAAGCATTCCACTTTTAATTAAGCATTCCACTTTTACATGCTTTTTAGAAAAGGTTTAGTAATTAATTAAAAATTTCACTTTGAACTGTTTTTTAAAGGAGGTCTAGTTATTAATTAAAAGTTCCACTTTTCATGTTTTGTAAAGAAGGTTATTAATTAAGCATTCCACTTTTATATGCTTTTTAAAGAAAAATTCCAATTTTACAAATTTGGAAATAACATCTGGTTATTAATTAAACATTTCACTTTCCCATGCTTTGTAAAGGTTTAGTTATTAATTAAACATTCCACTTTTACATGCTTTGCAAAGAAAGTCTGATTATTAATTAAATTTCCACGTTTTCATGTTTTTTAAAGAAGATTTAGTTATTAATTAAAAATTCCACTTTACATGTTTTGTAAAGAAGTTTTGATTTAGCATTCCACTTTTACTTGTTTTGTAAAGAAGGTCTGGTTATTAGTTAAACAGTCTATTTTTACATGTTTTGTAGAGAAGGTCTGGTTATTAATTAAACATCTCACTTTTACATGTTTTGACAAGAAGGTCTGGTTATTAAATAAGCATTCAACTTTTATGCTTTTTTTTTAAAGAAATTCAGTACATTTCACTTTTACATGTTTTGTAAAGAAAGCTTTCTCAGGGAAATTTCTGAACGAAATGGAATTGCGTTTATGCTGTACATGAGGCAGTTTTAATACGCCAGGTGGTATTGAGCTGGAGAAAAATTATTTATGTTCCGCAATTACAAAAACTGAACCAATGAAAATTTCAGATGTAATGTGAGATTAATCGAATTACATTATTACATCGAATACAAAGTGTGTCGACAGCAAAATAATTCTACTTACAAGATGAGTCAATCAATAAGTTTTGTTTCAGAGAATAATAATGCTAATAATATATTTAATGAAGAACGCTTTTATATGTCTGGTATTTTGAACATAGAGTTATTAGAATTTTTTTGAAGCAGGAGTTGTGAAAAATGTGGCAGTGTTTTCTCCAGCACTCGAACCCTGGACCTCTCGAATACGCGTCGATTATGCTTCAAATTATACCACGAAGGCATGAGGAAGAAAATACCTTAACTCTCGCAGCAAGCCTTTCTAGTTTCATTAACTTGCATATCCACTTTAAGCACTTTCTTATCTACCTAAATTTTCTGAATATAAAAGAAATAATGTCAAAGAATGTTTATTTCGGTGAACAAGTTGAATTAGAATACTTTTTTACATCTTTTTCTTTAGTGAAAAAGGTAAACTTTCGGAAAAATAACTCTGCTTTGGGGGAAAGATTTTGAATTTTTTTTATGTTGCAAATGCATTACAGAAATGAGTCCATTCGGAGATGTACTCAAAATTCTCACTGTGCCCAAAATGCCGGCACTTTAACAAACGTGAAGTTATTTGAGTACCTTCTAAGGAATTCTTACGAAAAACTTTTATGTATGTATATATATATAAAAGAAACTTAATGGATAGAAACTAAAATATCCAAAAACGCAAGAGCAATAATCAGCACCATTCAGAACGAAATTATGCTTCAGGGAAAAGCTCTTTTTATTTCAGTACAGAATTGGCCAATTTCTGGAAGTTCTTTTCAGTTGGATTTCAAGCAGAAAGTCGTTTGCCCCAAAAATTTATATCGTTATTGAATATTTGCTTATATGTGCTTTCAGTTCATGAAAAAAAAAGAGGATAATGAAGCGAATATAAATGACTTCACTGTGATGTCTTCCGCTTCCATGATTATCGGCTTTTACACTCCCATTAGCTGAAAATGAAACTGAACACTTTTAAGCGCTTTAATACCGTGCACTCTTCCTTTGGATTTTCGTTTTCGTTCTGAAAACTTAGTAAATGGTATTAATGAAATTTAGAACCTTAGAATGAACATCAGATGTTGGTTTAGAATGAGTTTTCATGAGCTCGCTTAGAATGAGCATCATAGTTGCATGCAATATTAAGCAGTTTTATTAATATAAGATGGATATTTAATGTATAAGAAAAGCTTTATTTAGTTTCAGCATAGCAAAAGTTAAAGGCAAAGAGCATTACGATAAAAAGCATTCTGTATTTTTAATTTTCAGTTGGTGAATATACGTGATACGTGGAGCATACGTAACACATAGAATATACGTAACATGTAGTACATACGTAACATGCAGTACAGAACAGAACAGAACGCCGTAGTAG
>KK112511.1:242370-327249 GCA_000611955.2 Stegodyphus mimosarum | reverse complement strand
ATTAGACCAGGAGAATATGATGAAGCCTGAACCAGCTTAATTCCCGAGGTTTCACTGAATAGTTACTTTCATTTAAAGATTATGACCATGAGGTCATTTTGGGATGAAACACATTAACATAGTGAAAGTACAGGTAGCAACCAACATGTCTAAAATTGAAGTCGAGGATACAGTTTCGAAGAAGAAAGGAAATTTCTTTACGGAAGGTATACAAATATCAATCAGATAAAGATGCATAATTTTCAGTCAGTATGGCAAAAATTAAGAAAGAAAATACGTAGAAATTTTGCGTATAAGATGATATACGAACACACTGAAAAATGTGAAAATTATGTTTATTATGTTAACATAAAAGGGCTTTGGATATGGAGCATGTGGGCATTTTAAGGATGCATAAGCATGGCAACGATGAGATTACGAGTGAGTTGACACTCAAGTAGGTAAAAGTATTGAAAAGCTGTTTGAATCAGGAAGAATGCTTTGTGAAAGAATAGCTAAAGGATACTGGTTACCCTTAAAATTTCATCTCATTGGGCGGCTTTTTGGGTAACACAGTGCTGGGAAAAACGTTTAAAATTCTGACAATAAAAATTACTCTTAGCCACCAGTCATATTTATCATCTCTAGCAAATGGATCAAGAAATGGCAGAGGAAATATTGTAAATTCATTAGGATTTTTTGAAACAGGAGACATGAAAAATGCGCAATGCCCTCACCGGGACTCGAACCTGAACACGCCGAGTATGCTACAGTCACACCACAAAGGCATACAGAGAGGAAGGATAAAATAGCTAGTATACTCCCCCTTTTAAGGGGAGTCGGAATCCCACTATACCGACAATGGTAAATTAGCCATTTTCGATGTACCTTTTCTCAAAATCTGCTGTAGATACACGCTTGAAATATTTTGTGTAATTAAAGTACACCTATCTGATTATACTAAAATGAACTTTTGAAACAATTTGAATTTTAGTGTAATTTATAGACTATTTTATTAGGCATAGTAAAATTTAGCACTTTTTCCACAAAAAAAAATTGTGAAATTTTTTTTTTTAGTTTATCACAAAAGCTTATTTCAGTAAATATTAAGAAACATAATAAATAAGCCACAAAAAGTTTAGCTACCTGTGAGCAGTAGTTCTGGAGAAAATGTACATCGAGCATAAAAAAATCATGTTTGGAAAAAAAAACGCGTCTTTATGTAAAAATTCTCATTTATCAAAGCATTCGATGATAAGTTAAAACTAAATTTTTTTATAATTCTAATTTTCATAGAGATTAAGGTATGGTATTTTTACAAGTGTAGAGAATTTGAAAATGCAAAAATCCCAAATCGCCATTTTTTGAGAATTTTTGGCTTCCAACACCCTGAAAAAGCAACTGGGGATTACGGGACCCCTCGCCAAACACTGGTGGTGAAGAATCCTCATCCACTACCTTTTAATTCCGGCTCCACTTAGAGTCGTTCGGTGACTTTGAAGCAGAAGACATGAAACACGTGGACATGGAGCTCTCGAATGCGCGCCGAGTGTGCTACTGTTACACCACGAAAGTATGGAGAAAGGAGAGAGAAAATACCTTATAATATCCCAACTATTAGTTGTTATTAAATTTTTCGTGAAAACCAATAAGAAAAATTTGTCACAGAATCATGAAGTTTTCCTAATTTGATGAAGCCTTAACAAATAGGAATGAATAAATAATCAGTGTTTAACGATCGTATACAGTCATCTTGCATTTTAAAAAGTCTTCCGCTGAAACTCAACGTCTATCCTGGGTGAAATTAAATCTCAAGCGCATTCCGATTTAATACAACATTTGAACACGTCGATGGCAAGCAACAACTCATTTCGTAAGCGCATAATCCATTGCTATACACAAAACAAAATCCGTTCTGTCTGTATCTTTTGCCATGCACGTTAAAATGAAATTATTAGCATACATGACAGCTTTTAGGTAAAAGTTTCATTATCATTTAATTGGTTACCACTTTATATCAAGTTCGCTGCTTGAAATTTCTTCATCAGCTGACAATAACTGAACAAAACGCATTTCGAAATGAAATCAAGCTAATTAAATTTGACCTCAGAACAACTACAAATTCAAAGAGTTTGACAAATAACAATTCGCTGAGGCATTAATATACAGCAAACTTTATTTCAAAATAACTATAGCGATAATTATAATTTAAATAATGATTCACTAAGGGAGACTCCTCTGAAATAATGCACATCGCCTAAGTAAGCTCCTAATTAGAGCTGCAGAAACATCTGAATAGCATTAAAATCCACTCCTCACAACAAGCAAACTTATCAAGGCCTTATTATTGCCTTAAATTAGACTACGCGAATTCTCTGAAAAGAAGCTTTCTTTGCAACTAAACTTCACAATTACCGGGGAAAGAATTAACAAAGCCAGCAAGCCTCTAGTCGGCTTACGAGACCGAATAATGAAGTTGCGTTGTTATTTTAACTCCTCACTACTCATTAGAATATTCTCATTTCAGTTGCCCTGGATTATTCAAAAATTTTAAGTTACAGAAAGACGAAACTCAGTTTCAGATCCTAAAACCAAAATCTTTTTTTTTTCAATCATTTATTTTTCTTTTTACGGTTCCTTTTATATGTTATCTAATAGCATTTACTGCGAGATAAAACTGATCTAGCAGCAGTTACTGCAAGATAAAACTGATCTAGTAGCAGTTACTGCAAGATAAAACTGATCTAGTAGCATTTGCTTCAAGATAAAACTGATCTAGTAGCATTTACGGCGAGATAAATTTGAACTACTAGCATTTATTGCAAGATAAAACTGATCTAGTAGCAGTTGCTGTAAGATAAAACTGATCTAGTATCATTTACTGCGAGAAAAACTGATCTAGTAGCATTTACTTCAAGATAAAACTGATCTAGTAGCATTTACGGCGAGATAAAATTGAACTACTAGCATTTATTGCAAGATAAAACTGAACTAGTAGCATTGACTGCGAGGTAAAGCTGAACACTCCAGTTCCCTTTTCTGTACTCGAAAACCACCCTGTAAAAGACATTTATGCTGATGCTGCGTAAAATTAATTAATGCTTTTAAAAATAGATCGGGATGAAATCTGAATCTGGATTTACTATTTAAAGAAAAGCAGGCAAGGGTTATCTGCTTAAAGAAAGCCTTCGTGAGAGATTTTTTATAGAAAATTGGCCCATGATGATATTATACGTGGAAAGAGAATAATGTAAACCTCATGTAAACAAGTCTATTTCATCTCCAAAGACAGAGGCCGAACTGATATAATATATTTCCAGAGTTAGTCACTCGATCATTAATGGGTCACAAAGGATCAGAAGTTTAATTTAGTTTTTTCGAAAATTTTCACATATACATGCTTGCTTTTTAACGTTAGAAAACTGAACCATTCGATTTTTTTAACATAGATAATCTCAATCTCAACGTATTTCTTCAGGCTCCTTTAAAAATTAATGAGAATTGAATCAATTATAGAACCATTTCTGCAATGTCCTGACAATGTACACTACGAAAAAAATAGTTCTACATCTCCCGCTCTACTGGACCGATTGACGAAATTCAAGCTGCGTTTTTCATGTCTCGAAAGCGCGACTCAGGATATACAATAGATTTATATATAGTATTTTGACACAAAATGAGTCTTTTTCTGAAATAACATACAAATGTTTTTCCAGATTTCTATTCTACGACTGAAATTATGCCTTTGTTAAATTTGGTGCGAAATTTACGGGGAAATTCAAAAATTTAACTTGGAGAAATTTTTTCAGTTTGCGCCAAAAATAATTCACTTGGTGAACTTCTTAATACATGGCAACCTATTTTCCTATCCCTTCCATTGTGCAGGAGCGGAAAAAAGTCACATCGTTCTTACTTTCAAATAATTGTAACAAAGTGCGTAAACCACATTTCCCCTATCATCGCTTTCAACCAATATGCCAAATTTCAAAATGCGCCAACATATAAATTCACGTATGTCTTCGAAAATTTTGAATAAAAAGCTCTAATTTTTTTGCATGTATACATAGAAATACATATACTCTAAATTGATGGTAAAAATTTTATAGGTTATAATTCAAAATGTTTTTCCAAAAATTTATAAAATTATTTAAAAATACAAATTAAAAAAATAAATCATAAAAATGGGCGAACTTTATTTCGAGTGAACCTAAACTGTTTCGAACTGTGAAAGAAGGAATCAAGTAAGTGTAATAAAAAAAGAGATTTAGGTATTTTGCTAATATAAATCTATATCAAATTCAATTAACACTGAGGAGCTAAAATTTTGAGAGCTAATTTTTTAAAAACTACTCTTCGGTGTTTACAAAACTTAGGCGTTTGACATAATTTAAGTCGTAGAATCGAAGTATGGGAAAAAATTGCATGTCATTTCAGAAAAATTCCAATTTTGTAAAAAAATACCTAGATTAGAACAATGCTATATATAAATCTAATACATATCCTAAGTCGAGCATTCGAGACATGAAAAACGCAATTTGAATTTCGTCAATCAGCGCAGTAGAACGGAGATGTTAGACCAGGCGTTTTTTTTTCTGCGTGGTAGACATGATTTTTGCTCTGAAAAATCGTGTCTACCACGCAGAGAAGACATGATTTTTCAGAGCAAAGATACACGACATTAGATCAGGAGAATATAGGGAAGTCTGTTATGTAGGTTGATTTTTGAAGCTTCAATGAACAATATCATTTCGACTTTAAAGATTATAGACATTGGTGAATCTTCTGATGAAATACATTGACATATTGAAAACAGAGATAGCTACCAACATGTCTAAAATTGAAGTCGAAAGTACAGTTTTGTAGAAGAAATGAAAACTATTTATACGAGGTATAGAAATAACAGTCAAATAAAGATACACAATTATAAAGTGCAATCAGTATGGAAAAAATCAAGGAAGGAAATACTTAAAAATTTTACATATAAGATAAAACAAAACCTGAAAGTTTTGAAATTTTAGCGGTCCTCAAAATGTTTTGTTAAGATTTTTACTCTCTCGCTGAGCTGACTGTCTACCAGTTTGCTGTTACACTCCTACTAATTTTTTTTGGTCTTTTTAGATTCATTATCAAGCATCATTTCCTTCGCACTTATGTTATATACAATTCAACAGCAAAGTTACAAAACGTTTAAAAGTAGCGTAGTACACTGACTACCAATAAGTATTTGGACACCTGTGATAGAAAAGAAAAACTAACTTTATTCAAAATCAATAGTTGGTAGAGCTTCCACGAGAGTAATTACAGCGTTGACCTTCCGGGGATTACTTTCCACAAGTCTTTGTATGACAGCTAGTGTATTTTCTTCCACTCGGCTTGGAGAAGACACAGAAGTTACTTCACCGATTTTGCACGGGCAGTGCACCCCTGAATTCGGCGACGCAACTCGTCCCAGAGGTTCTCGATAGGGTTCAGATCTGGACTCTAGGCAGGCCAGTCCATTCGATGAACTCCATTGGCACCATACCAAGCCTTGGTTAACGTCGAAAGATGACAACTGGCATTGTCGTCCTGAAAGTAACAGGGGTCCAACCCGTAAAACTGCCATAACGTAGGAAACACATTGTCATCCAAAATAGTGCAGTAGGCATCGGAGTTGAGCTTACCATGAATGGGGGCCCATACTAGGAGAAACACCCCCAGACCATAATTCCAAATCCGCCGAACTTGACTGTTGGCCCAATGCATTCTTTCAGGAGACGTTCTCCAGGTAGACGCCAGACACAGACCGTGTCATCCGAACAGTAAAGGTTGAACCTTGATTCATCACTCCAAAGAACCCGTTTCCACTGATCTACGGTCCAATTTTGATTTGCTTTGCACCACATTAACCGAGCAGCGCAGTTGGACTTTGTGATCAAAGGCTTATGGTTAGCAGCAAGACCATGAAAACCAAGCAGATGTGCTTCCTTACGGATGGTATTCATTGAAACAATACTCCTGGATGCCTGTTGAAACTCCTCGCGGGCGAGTGCCATCGGTTGGGAGCGGTTCTTCGGAATTTCTCTGGACAGAACTCGTCACTTCTATCTCCCAGTTTCGTCGGTCTGCCGACTCGGGGCACATTCCGACAATCACCGCTCACCTTCCAATTCTTTAATCACATAGGCCACTGTCGATTTTGGGTACTTCAGATCACTAGATATGTCCCTTAAGGATCGGTCACATTTGTGATACCCGATAATTATACCTTTCTCGAAATCAGAGAGCTTCGAACTGCGAGGCATTTTGCATGCGACTAAAGCCGCTGCTGTTTCCTACACGATATATTCGGGCGGAATCCGTGACGTACCTTAGGACCGCAGATAGCGTCATTTGTATAGGTGTCCAAATACTTATTGGTAGTCAGTGTAGTATGCGTTTAGAATTCCCGATGCAGCGTTAAATGTTGGCATACATTTTTCAGTTATTTTCAGTCTTTTCTCAGTTCATCATATCAATGTTCAGTTTTCTTGCTACTTTACTAAGATGGCTTTACAAAACACGTTTTTATTGTCTTTTTATTACTTTTTGTTTACTTTATTTTTTAAAAATCACAATCAGGGTGCTTACGCCACGTAAAATTCGCGATTCAACTGCAAAATCACAAATATTTAAAAACAGCATACCTTTACAATTTCCGATAGATAATCTCGAGCGGTGAAGATAAAACGTTTTATTCCGTACACTGTTGCCATTGGTAGCTTTGAAATCATTGAGATTTTTAATAAAAATTTCCTTCAAGTTTTACAGAATATGAAAGAGATAACAAAACCAATTCGAACTACGTTTTTCAGATGCCCATATTCGGGTGGAGTACTACGTTATTCTTCACAATGTGAGAAACATACATACATACATTGATGCAGATTTTTCATTATTTAATTTCTTTAAAATAACATAGGCTGAAAACCTTTGGTGGAAACAATTTGAAAAGTGATAGAACTCTTTTAGTAATTCGACGCAAAATGCCATTTCGAAACTAATAGCCCTTTAAACTTTAAAAAAATGAATTCAAAATCTCGTCCATTTCTCATTGCTGTGTGGTAAGTGTATGATCATTCAAGACTGCGAGACCCCAGTTATCATCCTATCAACCGTCACTGAGCGCCGCCTGGGATAACTACTAACCTGACTTTGTTGTAAAAGTCTTATAGTGTTAATAGTCATCCTGGCAGAAGGGTCTTCCACATATAAATATAAATTTTACATCGGCATACAAGGCCTGTGTATAAGCATGGATAAGTTAATTACAAACATTGTCTTGTATAAGTTACATGGGATACTTAGATATAATCAGGATAGTTATGGGCACATTTAAACATTGTGTGATTTTATATTTACAATACTATTACTGAGATTACCACAGTAAACTTGTAATTCAGTTACAAATTGATTGCCTTTTCTATATTATTTTTAACTGCTTTGCGACATTATTTTTAACAAGTACATGCACTATGGATAGTAATAAGTTACAATAGTTTTTGCTTTTAAAGTACAGTTGCTATTCTACCGGGCCAGTTATTTTTCTAATGTTGATTTACAATTATTGTAATACTGTAGAGTCATTAGGTATTTTTTTGCAATCAGGAGTGATGAAAAATGAGCAATGCCCTGGCCGGGATTCGTACCACGGACCTCTCGAAATACACGCCGAGCGTGCTGACCACTACACCACGAAGGCATGCAAAGAAGGGAGAAATATTTTATATACTCCTCCTATTAAAGGGCGACTGGGATCATCGGATCCAGTCGCCCAGTCCTCAGGGTGGAGAATCATCATCCACCACATTTTTTAGTTCGGACGCCACTGTACATTTATTAGGTATTTTTGAAGCAGGAAAATCGAAGAAATGAACAATGCCCTCGCCGGGACTCGAACCACCGACCTCTCGAAACACGCGCCGAGTGTGCTGACCACTACACCACGAAGGCACGCAAAGAAGGTGGGAGAAATACCTTATAATACTATCTGGCTTAGTCTGGGTAGGGAGTTACGTGACTCTATTTTTTGGTACCTTAGCTGATTGTCTTGAAATAGTTGCAACTGCTATTATAAATGTAGTATCTATCAAAGGAGTGTTTTTGTTACTGTTAAATTACTTGGGTGATCAACCATCACTGATAAACATTGTCTCTAAAGAAATTTCGTTTTCTTTCATCGTACGATACGACGAAAACTGAATCTTGACTCATCGTCAGAGGAAACATTTGCTGTCAGCAAAAACTTAAACGAATCCTCCGGTAAGAAGAGGTATCAAAGGTATGAATTTCTTTGCTAAGAAAAATCAAAGAAATTCATATACGTCTATACATTGTTTATTTTGGTTTATTCCATCCCTAACTCTAGTGATTGCAGAGATTTAAGGGTTATTATTTGCCAGTATATTTTTGTGCCGCCTCATCATTAAAGATAAACAACGGTTACCTTCGCCATTGTACGTCTTGAGTGATCTTGTCTAGAATACTAGGACGAGGCCGTCTTAGATATCGATTGGTCAATTCATTTGGGTATAGTAATTAGCAGTGGCAGTGACCAGAAGACTTGATTTATTCTAGGGCGAATATGTAAATTCTTACGTTGTGAGATAGAGATTGCTAAGCTTCAAGGCTTTCTTAAGATCTTCACTGAAATAAGTCGACAGACGTGTGTGACAGGTAAGGAAAGCAGATCCACGCAGCTGGCAACTCCTGTCATCCTCTGATAACGGAAAATGCCTATCACACTTCCCTCCAGGATTATGTCGCCTATTTAATTTCCATCTTATTAGCTTTCGACCTTCCACTATGCAGGATTCTCTTCAGTTAAAATTTTCTAAACTAAATGTACGCACGTTAAGCGAAAGGTGTTACTGTTTATTCGAGAGTTTTAATATAAAAGCAAATAAATGAATAAGTAAATAAAAATATGTAAATAAATAAATAAAATTCCCTTTAATTTATTTATTAATTAATTTTGATTAAGCTTATATGTTGGAAAAATTAATTCAGTCTTCTGGCCAAAGCAAAAATTGACGGTAGGCTTTCTCTTAGTTTAAAGAGCCGCTGATGTTGAATACGCAGGATTGCTAACGAAAGTGTTAAGATGTTTTAAAACAACTAAAACAAGAAAAAGATTTTACACACACATTTATTTTATTTTACCTTATTTTTTATTTATTACATTTATTCATTTAAAATGATTCTATGTAAAACTGGTCAACAGTATGAGAAATAAGATACATAATTTAAGACGTCTGCAGTTATGTTGCTAGTAAATGTTAAATCTATAAATGAGTTGACAAATCTGCTTGGGTAGCTACTATTAGCATCATGTTGAAATTAAAATGACGTTTCATAAAATCAAATGCCTTTTCATTTCGTATAAAATATAACACCACCACCCGAAAACACTGACTGCCTACGTGCGATTGTCTACCAGACGACATAACCACTCACACGCAGTCACGCATGCGCACAGAGCTTTGACGTCACCAGAATTTCGACGCGCTAATATGAGTATATCCTTTGCCCAATTATTTTTGTGTGTGTGTTTGGTAATGTGTTCTTTCATCTATCTAATGACGTATTTAGATTGACTGTGACATTTGTAGTTTCGAAGATATAAACATTTATGCACACTTCTAATAGCATCTTAATTTTTGCTTTCCTCTCAGGCTATTATGGAGGAACGTAATCCTATGTTAAAAACTGAAAGGGTATGCAAATTATTTTTGGAAATTTAAACAATGTTTCAGACCAAGAGTTGCAAGCCTTTTCTTGCTTGTGGACATCCTGAGTTCTAACTTTAGGTATATGGACCCCCATACGCGCATATGTAATACTTCAAAACGAAATATTTATTCATAGGGTACTAAAAACTAATAATTAAACAGTTAAATACTTCTTAAATGAAGTATTTATTTGTAGTATATTAAAAAATAATAAACAAATAATTCTATGTTGTATAAAAATGTAAATTATAAATTCTGAAAATATTGATTGATAAAATTGAAACATATATTTACGTATAGAAATAATAATAAAATAATTATATATACTTTTGAAAGCAGCATATACAAATTTACTACTAAGGCTGTTAAATAGCATCCCATTAAACAGATTCTATTAATAAGATCCTTGTGGCTAATATTTTGATATTAACATTCTGGCATCTGGCTCAAATTTTGTGGGAGTTAGATGTAGATCATTTTCTTTTACTTCACCAAGTCGATTACGATTTTGCGTTAAAAACTATGTTACACAACTAAACTACATTTCACATACGTTTAGCTTTCTCCCATAAAAGCGAATAGAGTCCGAATTGTCTAATATAAACCAAATGCCTTTCAGACACTATAGACTGATAAGCGAATGATTTCTCCATGAGAGAAATCCGTGCAACAAAGTCTTATGACGGTTTTAAATGAACTTTGCATTTAATTCGAATTTAAACAAAAGGCACCACTGCGCGTGCAAATAGAACCCCGCTACTTATAGGTAGTAATAGGCAAAGGTAAAAGTATGAGGAGCACCAGAGATGTACCATGGGGAGACTTGTAATGCTTCCCATGCTAACTAACCCTCAAAGAAAATTTATAAGCTTTCTAAGAGTTTACAGAAAAAGGTTGAGGAGATGATCAACTGAACTTTCCAAAGGATCTAGAGTTTACATATTATAGTACACCTACTGTTCCACCGTACACCCCCACTCAGGATTTATTAAAAATATTGATTTAAAACACAAAGAGATTGTTATAGTTTCGATACAATTTGAAATCCACTAATTAAATTGAGAACATATGTTTTAACAGGACCACAATAACGTATAGACATATTAAGTAAAAGTTAAACCAAATGGGATAAATATAAAAAGTACTGGGTAAACAATATTATAATGAACTGTATTAATAATACTAAAGAGGCGTCCACGGGGTCAAATCGTTCGAGAATGGCAGCGAAAAACACTGTGGGTAGGGTGAGTGTCTGAGAACTCAGGGATTTGAGAATGCAAAAATTGGAAATACAAAAAATAATTTGGAGAAAAAAAATTCAGCTTTAAAAAAGATACTTAAAATGATGCGCTGGATCAAGTTATTGCTCTTTATAAAGTTCACAAGCGGAATCCTTCTGAACGTATTCACAGGACGTAAAAGTTCATTAAATTTATACAGCATGAGGAACATATACTTGACATATATCTAGGCCTCAGAAAGTCGTTGCAAAATTTTTGAAACTTCGGATACTGATGTTTATTTCGAAGTAGAAACCTTTGGAATGCCAGGAGATCAGGTTATGGGGATTTTATGTGATTATCCTCTGTTAAGGGCAATGAGAAAGTGTAATGATCAAGAGTTTCAGGCAGTAATATAACAGAGTTGAAATTCCAAATTAAAAGTATCGTCATCGGCGACTACACAAATTTGACCTACTAAAGCTGGCTCAACTCTAATGGCCCGATTTAATTAGATAACGGTTATGGTTAATGCAGGAAAATTAACGGGCAGAGTAAGTAAGCAGCGTCATTAGGTTATTTAGAATCAGGAGACATGAAAAATGAGCAATGCCCTCGCTGGGACTCGAACCACGGACCTCTCGAATATGCACCGAGTGTGTTGACCATTACACCATGAAGGCATGCTAAGAAGGCGAAAGAAATAATTTATATATTCACCCTTTTAAAGGGCGATTGGAGACTGGGGAATCCAATCGCCAAATCCTCATGGTAAAGAATCGGGAGAAATACTTTATAAGTAGAAAAAAAGTTGCGAGCTTCGCTGCCGAAAAATGTGTTTCTCTAAAACATGCAAAACTCTTGCATTTTATAAGCATTAACGGAAAGGAAAAGTACAGATTTAAACCATGAAAAATTAATTATCGTGAAATACCTTACATATATGCATGCAATATTACTATTCTTCCATCTTCTCTACATAT
The DNA here is from genome assembly GCA_000611955.2 of Stegodyphus mimosarum. Classification (NCBI taxonomy): domain Eukaryota; kingdom Metazoa; phylum Arthropoda; class Arachnida; order Araneae; family Eresidae; genus Stegodyphus; species Stegodyphus mimosarum. Next base: position 315,318 of record KK112511.1, on the reverse strand, counting down.
AATAAAACAAAGAGTCTGTGTGTGTGTGTGTGTCTTTCGTTCGTGTTGCGAGTAAGCTAATAGACCCAGGGCCACGAAATTTGGTACATAGGTGTATCTACACAAGAGCCAGTGCACCTCGAAGCGATTTTTTCGAAATTCGAATTAGAATTTTTTTAATTTATGTTTTGTGACCAAATCGCGTCATTTTGAGACATAATGGGCTACAGGAAAGCGAGATTTCACTCTATACATTTCATTTTTACATCGTCGTGAAGCGTAGACACTTAGCTATTTTACGAACTTAAAATAAATTTCGTATTTCAATAAATCGATTAAATACGAATTTATTTAGGAAGGTGAGCTTAACACCTTTTCAGCGGAATTTTTTTAAAAAAAACTTATTTTAAAAAATGTGCTGTTTATTTTCCTTTGATTTTTGGACACGTTGAACTTTAATCCTTTCGACTCCTTTTAAAAAAAGAATTTTGGAAAAATAATAATATTTTGTATTTTTTTAAAATTTTTTAAATGAAGCTTCCGAATACACTTCTCACATCTCAGATATTTTAAAATGTAGTTTTGGCAACAATTTTCCTTTCTTATTGTTGTTGATAGATTTTTGATGAAATTGCATCATTTTGAATAGTTTCATTCTTTTAAAAATTTCGGTTTGGCAACAATTTTTCATCGTATTTCTTATGTTACTGTTTTTAAGAGACTGAAAAGTTTAAGAAATTAAAAAGTTGTTTCTTTTTGCAACGGTAAATTGTTTAATTACTTTATTAGGATAATTAACATTTGTATCAAGGGATATTGCTTATTTCATTGTAATATTATGTTTTAATTATATATAATTTTAATTATAAAAAAGTTTTGCATGATATTTTTTAATCTGTTTAAGTTCTTAATCTGTTTATACCATTTGAGTTCTTAAGATTTTGCAAAGGGAAGTTGGTTAATTTATTTATTAGGATAAGTAATATTTGTATTAAGGGATACTGCATATTTCATTGTCATTTTTTATATATATAATACATTTTTATTGATTTCTTTTTTGATAAAGTTGTTCTGCAGAGTAAAATTCTGCGCGAAATGTTTTGTTTTTTGAGTTTCTTTCATGTTATTTTTTGCTTATTTCACTGTTTGTAAGATATTGAAAAGTTTTGCATGATTTTTTTTGCATGAGTCAGTGCACCTCGAAGCAAGTTTTTCGAAATTCGAATTAGATTTTTTTTTTTTTTTTTTTGTGTTTTCTGACGAAATCGCGTCCTTTTAAGACATAATGGGCTATAGCAAAGCGAGATTTTACTCTATTGAACAGTTTAAGAAATTGAAAGATTGTTTCTTTTTGCAAAGGTAAATTGTTTAATTAATTTATAGATCTATATTTAAAAGGGCGAGTCTTTCTGTGTGTGTAGGTGTCTTTCGTTCGTACTGCGCGTAAGCTAATAGACCCAGGCCTATGAAATCTGGTACACAAGATGCATCTAGACAAGATGAAATAGTATCAAATTGATAATTTTCTCTCATTATATGAACAACAATGGCACGCAGCCATTGTTGCTGATATCAGAACTATTGCCAACCGGAAAAATGAGGGCGATAATTCTGTGCAGTTTTTAAACTTAATGTTTCTCTTGGATACTGGACGTTTGTCTAGAGAAGGCAGCGGGAAGTTAGTTAATTTATTTATTAGGATAATTAATATTTGTATTAAGGGATATTGCTTATTTCATTGTATGCTTTTTATAGGTAATGCATTTTTAACTGAATTTTTTTTCCGTTGTTGTTTGTTTCTTTTTCGATAAAATTGTTCTGCAGAGTAAAATTCTGTGCAGTTTTCAAATTTAATGTTTGGTGTTCTCTTTAGGCATTTTTCCGGTACACTTAAAAGCCAGACGAAGGCTGGCCGCGCAGCGTCTAGTACATAATATTTTCTTTTTGTGAATAGACTTCGGAATGTCTCATCAGACGGGAATTTAACAAGTTTCTCTTGTAAATCAGTTTCAACATCAGTAGCGTTTACCTCAATTGGAATCAGATCCCATTTTTTGATGTTTAGTACTAGTAGATTCTTGAACCAAACTTGCATGCTTTCATAAACTTTTTTTAATTAATGATTAATGTACACAACACAATCAACATCTTTTAAATCACTGCTAACTGAGGCATAGTTTGGAAACTAGTCGAAGGAGCGTGGAGGAAAATAATGCTTTTGCTGGTACTACTTTTTTTTCTCTCGTTTTCTTTTATAGATAAAAATTGAAGTTCCAGTTTATAGCACAGTTTAATATCTCCGATATTTTTATTGAGTACTTTGTATGTAACGTCTTTGTTTATAATTGTACAATTTTCGAGAATAAAACCTGTGTCAAGAAAATGGTTTCTCAAAAGCTTTATACAATGAGGCATATCAGTGAAAACCCATATTTTGGTGCTGAACTTACGACTGTAAAAGAAAGATTCAACTGTTGGAATTTATAATTCTTTCCAAAGAATTTGACTACTTCCCTTGTCGGATGCAATTGCTTTGACTTTTAGCCAGACAATTCAAGTGCAAGCAAACTTGAAGACAGACGATTTTCTTTAATTTGACGATGAAAATCAAAGTAAAGGGTGGTTCCATTGCGAAATGAGTCCTCGAATGAATACAAATGGATTCTTTTTAAAAGGACCTGATATCTGATTTTAATTTTGAATCAAAATAGAGTCTGTATGGATTTCATCGAATTCGTCAGCTGCATTTTGGTAAGCTTTTTTCATCACTAACAATACATCATTTAAAATGCCAGGTATACAACTGAATGTTAAAGCCCCATCTTTTCAGTGTACTTGGAAGTGGAATACCCATGTTTTCTTTTCAGAAGTCGTATGATTTTACGAACATTAACCCGATTACTATGTTATTTTAAATGTCATTTAATTTGCGTTTTTCATTAATGCATTTATTTGAGTTTCGGTAAGTACGTTTTGAACATACGTTTTAATTTTTTTTTTCAGTTTTTTTTCTTGATTAATTTTTTTAATTTCTTTCCTCAGTTTCTGAACTTTTTCTAATATTAACTTTCTATTTCTTTTAAATCTTTTTCTTTGTTGGGAGATAGTCTGTCTTTAATTGCTGTTTCTCAGTCTGTCAAACAGGAACCTTATTCTCAAGAGCTGATAATTTGATGATTAAATCATTCATATTTCTTTTAGGGGTTGGAACAGTTGCAACACTGCTGTGTCGCAACTGGAGAAGCCTGTACAATCCAGTTGGTGAGCGGGAGAGGCAGGGAGGGAACAGGCACACGAGGGGAAGGTCTTTTCTCCCTCTTTGAATTTCATGCATCGAAGATGCCCACTTCTGAATCTGGCCATGGCCGTTTGGATAGGCCTAGATCTTTTACTCAGAATTGACAGGCCTGGTTGTTGAGCAATATACCACTGGTGAACAGGAGAAATTTTCCATGCCATGTTAGTTTTATGTTTGTAATGGGAATGAATTTCGGTTGGGCATAAATCAGTTGAAGTGGATGTAGGGAGATTACAACCTTTTCTTGCCAGATCGCCAGCTGTTTCGTTACCATACACCCCAACATGGGACGGTATCCACTGGAGATGCATAGATTTACGCTGTCCAAGCTCGAAAAGTTTAGATACAATATCCTGACCGGTCTTATCCATGATCTTAGGCCAGTTTTTAAGGTACTGAATGGAGCTTCTGCTGTCTGTCAGAATTCATTTTATTTCACTACTTGAACAGAGATCATAATGAAGTGCTTTGCTGACGGCGATAAGTTCCGATCTGAAGACGGAGCAATGATCAGAGTTTCTGATGCTGCATCTGATATCTCCTTCAGGGGTGTTACAATAAATGCCACTCCCTGCTCTACCCTTATCTGATCTACTTCCATCTGTATATGTCACAAGGGCCTGGGCTGGAATATCATTAATGATTTCAAGAGCCATTTGCCTGAGGAGTTCCGGGTGATGGTTGCCCTTGACAATATTAGTCAACAATTCCTCACGGATGTTAACATGATTAAAAGAATTATCTGGAACAAAACGGCTAAATGGTATAGATGTTTCAACATTTAGATTGATAAAATCCGAATTCCACACATAACTAAGTGGACTGTCTTGCTTTAGGCGTTTATTGTTTTCCAATTTAAAATAAAGTCTGAGGTCCGGTTATAAGGACTAAAACTCTTCAGCTTGTTAAAATACTTGTAGGAATTCACCTTAAAACGCATTCCCAAGGGCTACCTCCTTCTCTGCAACGAAGAACTAAAGATTCAGTCTTTTGAACTGAAGCTCTGGTCAGTTGGTGACAGGACGAGCCCAGCGTCGTCATAACGTCCGGTATGTTCCCCAACGATGGGCTTCCAAAGAGGGTTCCTATCGGCATCGTTCCCTCAAAAAAGCCTAAAAAGGCAAAAATTAAAAAAAGAAATTATTCAAAGCAGCTGCGTTACATATGACATTAGAAACTTCTAATTACTAATTAAACTTATTAACTACAACAAAAGTGTAAAATGTTCAGAAAATCATCAGCTGGCTATTTTATAAATTAAACTCATTTTAATTTTTAAAAACTAGAAACATTATTAAAAAGTAAAATAAGGAATTAAATTATTAAGAAATTAGTTTATTGTTATTAAATCCTTCAGTTTATTAATCAATACCAGATTGATAAAAATTTAAATTCTTAAGCTTCGCCAAATGGTATCATGCTAAAAACCATAACTTTTTTTTTAGATATGTAAAGTTATTTTGCATAGCAGCATATTGCTTTAAAATGCTTAGTAATATCAATAATATACTGATTAAATTTGAAAGGTGAGTTAAAGATCTCATTCTTTCTGAATGGCAGCATTCTGAGAATACATTTTTAAGCAAGGTCTAGATTAATAAAAATTTTATGTTTCATGTAATGGCAGCACTTAATAAGAGTTTTTTTCTTATTTTTCCATCTTGCTAGTTCTTCAGTTTTAACAGGTCAGGATTTCACATATCAATACACAATACGAGTCAAAACAATACATTTTCTTTGAGGCATTATAAAATAAAATAGCACTGAGAGGTAAAAAATATTTCTGGTGTATGTATGTGTATTTGAGAATTGAGGATAAAAAATTGATAATTTGCAAGATTTATAAAAATTATAAATTAATGGGACCAAAAAATTGCACTCTAAATGGTTTTCCTTTTTGCAAATGTAAACATCCTATCGTGAAAGTAACGAGGAAACGTTACAGAACGCTATACATTTATTCAACCCTCAATGATAAAAAAAAAAAAAAAACCTCTCTTGATGCTTTTCTGAAACAGAGTTCAGGGAATACCTTTTCAAATAAAAAGCGCTATTCTGATCCCCCCCCGCCATTTTAATAATAACAGGATAGACCGGCGGGTTAGGGAACGGTGTGAACCCAGCTGGGGAGCAGATGCAAGTTAGGTTGAGAGGTTCATGAACTCCCTTACTCCAACGAGACGATGTCTGCCCCTCCGTCTGACGGGATATGAAGTCGACACCCGAAAATGCGAGCGCACGTACATGATGGAGAGGGAAACGAGCTTTTTCTTCCACGTGCCACGGATGACGTCATGAGAGGTATCTAATTATCTTGGCTCTGCCAGATTCGGCAAGCAAGAGATGCAGAGAAAGGACTCGGCCCAATTTATCCGCTCTCGTGATTTTGGCTATTGTTCGACGGGGAGAAGAGGAGGGTCGGAGCAGTCATAGCCAAGAGGGGACACCCTGGATGCTGCTGATATTAGGGGGCAGGAAGGGGGATGAAATCGTCATCAGAATTGTCCTTAACGGGATGATGCGATGAGGGAGGGAAGTTTCTGGCACTGCTGCAGAAGTGGCTCTTAATGCTTTGCTGTCTTTTAATATTCTCTGCAGATCACCACCCTATGCCGAATAGCCGTGGAAATAAACATTTTCGAAGCAGATGATATGTGATGCAGTCTTAGTCATTCTTCTCTTGCAGAGACAGAATGCTGAAGGAAGAGAAACTTTCCTACATTAATTAACACTTCCCTGCTATGTTGTAGGACAAGAAACAAGAAAAAGAAGACATTTTGGTAAAAGAAAGGAAATGTATAAGCTTAAATGAATTAAATTTTTTTATCACTTAAACATTTCCTGTATCAAACGAAAAATTACAATATGGCATATTACTGAATTAGGAACTGAACGGAAAAATTTTAAGGTTTGCGATACTGAGAAGATGCTTTTAAAAACGACATAGGTGGAGTATATAAGGAATTTTCTCCCTCCTTTCTGCATGCCTTCGGGGTGTAACGGTACAACACTCGGCGCGTATTTGAGAGATCCAGGTTCGAGTCCCAGCGAGGATATTGCTCATTTTTCACATCTACAGCATCAAAATAACCAAATGTCTCTGCAAACGTATTCTCATTAACATAAATTTAGTCATTTTTAGAAGCATTTATTAAGTTTAAACGCTTATAAAAATTTTTACTTACCAAAATTTATCAATATTTTCATAGAACACTGAATATCAAATTAGTCAGAAATTGAAATAAAAAGGACAAAACATGAAAGAAGTAAATTAAATGAATGCACTTTTATAGGGTCTGGCCTTCTTAGCTAGCATAAAATTGAACCAGAGCCCTAAAAGACAACTGGTTAGTTGTCACTATGTCTTGCAAGTACCACAGAGATAGGAAAAGTGTGTAAAGGATCCTTTATTAATCCAAATAAAGTCTAACAGAGGACACAAAATCCTGCTTACAGAAGCCAATCGTTTTGACTTAAAACAACGATAATGGATGAACTAAAGTTAAATGTAATTAACTATAACTAGCGCGCAAGCTGGCTTTGAACGAAGTTGGCGTAAACAAACCTAATGTCAAGAATAACTCAACGTCTGAGAATACTAATCGAGAGAATCAAATTCAGCAACGTAGCTTTCAAGCAGGCAGACCACGCTCTGATATGACCCTCTAAAACTTTCCTTTAAATACTTTTTCCTTTCTGCCTAATTTGAATATTACGCGAGCTAGAAATTTACATTTTGTAGGGATATCTGAAAGAAAAGTAAAATTAACATAAAACAAGAGATTAGAAACTTAAATGAAACTCTTAAACAGTACCAAGGGCAAACAATAAACTTAAACAGTACAACCGAAACCAAAATTAATAGTATTTTAATTTCTGATCGGTTAAGACCTTACATTTTATTTTCTAAAGTAGTAAGTTTTCTACAATCATACCATCATAACAGCAGCTCCATTACGATCCTTAAAGCTATACAATTTTAAACTTATTACGTATTGCTCAAATACTCTTTGTGCACCGAAAATAAAAATAATCTTAAGATTCAACAGTTTTAGTCATGCGCTTCTTTTATAAAATCTAATCGGCCTTTTCTTTGTAAATTTAGTCACATATTTAAAGGTTGTAAAGTTAAATTTATTTTTCAATATACGCAAATTTCAAATTTTACTCGGAATGAAAACTTAATATTTTAAACATTTTAACTTAAAAAATTCGACACTTTATTAATATTTAACATTTGTAGAGTCATTAGTTTTTTTTTAATAGAAAACGGGAAAAAAGTGCGTTATCCTCGCCGGAATTCGAACCCTGGAACTCTCGAATGCGCGTCGAGTGTGCTTCCAATTACATCGCGACGGCATGTGGAAAGGAAGAAGAAAATACCTTACATAGTCCCCTTTTAAAGGAAGACTGGGGATTAGGAGACCCAATCACCAAATTCGAAATTCAATGACATTCAAAATTCGAAAGACTGGATTTTTTTTTTTTTTTTTGGATTCAGATTTGGAAAATTATGCAATTTATTTTCTTTCTCTGCCAATGAATATCTTATTATTCACAGGTTTGTCAATTAGTTTGAATAATTAAAATTTAGCTCTGATTAAGAAATTATTCGATTGCACTTAATTTTTGTATCAAACAGGGAACTTGTTTTGTTTAGTTTCTTATAAGCAGCCAAAGTGATACTTTAAATATGTTATTCTGTTTTAAAATTCATTTTTTTAGCCCTAGTAATATGAAATGGAATCAGAAAAGAATTGGTATTAACTAGTTCTAAAATATTTCTAAGACAGTTTGCAATAACTCTAAAACCACTGTAAAAGTGCAAGAAAAAAAACTGGAAAGCTACAAGAAACTGCTGCAAGGAAAAACTGGAATTTCATGAGATGAAATTACATCAAAAACGTGATACTTTGTCTCATTGGTCCCAAGAAGCTATAAATAAGGTTCGAATAATTCGTTTGAACGAGCGACAGCATGTTAAGATAATGTAGGCAGATCGGAAAATTTGAAAAAAAAATAAATAATATTTAATATTCGAAAAATTAATAAATGTAGCATACTCGAATTTTCACTTTTAACGGGTAGCATTTTCATGCTATTGCAAAAGGGAAATCTTGCCACTCAGACGGGAAAATGGTTAGTGAATTTGACTGCCGTATCGAAGAGTCCGAGTTCAAATCCCGGAGAAGGCATGGATGAAAACTGTCTGTCCCTTCACAGGAGGCAAAGGTGACCCAATAATAAAGAAACCACCGCTTTCGGTCTTAGTAGAGGCCAACGTCTATGACCCACTATTGCTTATGAAATTTTGAAAGATTTGTTTTGTTATTTTACAGGGCTATTTATGTATTATACATTTATCATACAGAAATGTATGCAAAATCATGCTGCCTTTAACTGCAGCGATAAATGTTTCAGTCATTGAAAATACAGTGAAACAAACATACAAAGAACAATAACAGAAAAAGGTTGGAGAGTTTTTTCCCTACTGTGTTTTAGAGATTAGAAATAAAAATCATTTTAAAATCACGTTTATATTTTTAGAAGCAAAATGGTAATTCCAAGAGCTATGCAAAGCGATTTGGGCTTATTCCAAATGGGTTTTGCAACTGCTCCAGAAAATGATGAACCTATTCTTTTTGACTAGGTTCATCATCTTTAGCGAAGAAAGAACTTCCGAATCACTTTAAAGATTACCTGTGTACCTTGCTTACCTATTTCTTCTAAGTTTCAAAGAATAAGAAATGATTTCCTCGTTTTTCAGAAATTTGCAATATTAGATATTTTATGAGCTTTTCTAAAGTTTTTACATTGTGGTTGCGCTATTATTTTTGTTAGCTACATCAAAGCCTTACCGTACATTTTTAAAACATTGAAATATACAAACGATAAACGATGTTTTCTTTTAATTTTTTTTACTTTTTTCAATGTCTCTGGATTAAAATCTTTACCGTGACAGAAAATCTTAAACACTTTACAGTTCTGTAGCGATTATTACCAACAAAATTTATCTAACGAAAATTGGATGAATAGTGGATTCCATCACAAAAAAGAACGAAAAAGAATATCTATGTCTTCTCATCATAAATTAGCATACATGTTTATTACTTAAACGTATTTTCCGCAATATACCTACATTTTATTAAGATGCATGCACAAAAGTATTTACATGTACCTTTGACTTTATTTAAATACACTGATTTTTGACATCAGAGGCGAATCTTAAACTTGGCTTTCTTGGATACTTTTATCACTTTCATAATACTATTTGATACGTCAAAGGAGCATTAGACCAGAAGGGTTATTAGTCTCCAAACAACGGTATTTTGCGTCAAATCGCTAAAAGCGTTGAATCAGTTTTCAGATTGCCACCAAATATTACAGCCCTGTATTATATTTAAAGAAATTAAATAATGAAGAATTTGCATGAATGTTTCTGCACTGTGAAAAAACGACGATACCTAGAGCCATTAAATTTTGAATAACGCAATCCTCCATCCGAACATGGCCGCCTGAAAGCCCGCATTTTGAATTTCGATTTTTTTATTATGTATTTCATATTTTTTAAACTTTTAACAAAGTTTTGATTAACAAACTCAACGATTTCAAAGCGAGAAATAGCAACACAGTACGGGAAAAAAACTTTGTTTCCAGCCCGCGAGACTGTCTATCGGAAATTCTAAAAATATGCTGTTTTTAAATATTTTGTGATATTATTGTTGAATTGGATTTGATGTCTTTTAATTGCAAAGAACATGATATTTATTAAATGAAGGTAACACGCAAAACATTAAAAAACGCCCCTTTGGGCGTGATATGAAATCTGAAAGCTTTGAGATCTCTATTTATTAGTCCAAAGGGCTTTGTCCCTGAAGGATTATTGTTTTCGTTTAGCGATTTTGCTTCGGAAACATTAAATGTCGGTTCACGTTTCAAGCTGTTGCCACCAAACTGTTTGAAACTGTTGCCCTGCATTATATTTAAAGAAATTAAATAATGAAGAATGTGTATAAATATATGTATGTTTCTCGCATTGTCATAAAACGACGGTACCTAGAGCCATCGAATTTTCAGTGACGTAATCCTGCTGCGAATATGGCATCTGGAAGCCCAAGCTTGAAATTTGGAAATTGTTTTATGATCGATTTTATATTTTGTAAAACTTTAAGAATTTTGGAGTAACAAACTCCAGGATTTCAAAGCGAGCAATGGCCACGTTGCACAGAAAAAAACCACCTCCAGAGCGTGAGACTATGTATAGGAAATTCTAAAGATATGCTCAGTTTAAAATTATTTTGCGATATTGTTCTTGAACTGAATTTTATGTTTAAATGCGAAGAACATGGTATTTAATAAATAAAAGTAACACACAAAATGTTAAAAAAACGCCCCGTTGGACGTAATTTAAAATCTGAAACCTTTCAGATTTTTTTTTATATGCAGTGAACTACATAATAATCAAATTATCAAATGGATAAATTATAAATTATATATATTTAAAATCATCTCATTTAGGAAGATTATGAAAACAAAATGAAACTGAAGATGACAGCCAAGGGCAGTGATCATTCGTTATGAACTTTCTGATAACTGTTTATATTCTACCTGTACCCCACACTATGCTGTGGTGCAATAAATTAAAATAGTTTCGCAAATTTTAATTAAGCCGAAAGGTGATTTGTGTCTGCTAAATCTGCTACTCAGCAGCGATGCGTATGTTGATGGCCACTTGGTGCCTATATGTCACAGTAAATTAAGAAAACTTTAAACTTAAATTAAATCGAAGCACACTGGTGCCTCAAAGCTGTTGGTCACTGGCGATCTACAGGTCGACAATCACTCCTTGGGGACCTACAGGTTGAGAGTCATCACCTTCACCAGTACTAAAGGATCATCGGTGTGGAGCGGTAATTAAGACTGCTGATCGGCGGGATCTATAGGTTTCTGATTAATAAAAATCGATCCATAAGTCACTCTTTTAGTAAAAAGAATAAATTTTGAAAAGCTTTAAAAATGAAATTAAATCGAAGGGTATCCAGGTGGGTCGAGATGATATTTGGTCACTGGGGACCCATAACTTACTGCTGTCAAACCATGATGTCACATGGTGTAAGGCAAATTTAATTAGATTGTTAAAATTATATGAAATCGAACGACACTAATGACTTTCAAAGGTATCCTCGCCAAAGATTGTAAGACCCGTTTCTCACTAGCGAACTTTAACTCATCAATGTAGAGCACTGCAGTATTGCTCCAGAGGTAACACTTGCCAATGCAGTGGATGAGAAATATTTGGTAGCGTAAATTAAGGTAACCGTAAGACTCCAAAATGTTTGGAGGAACTCCGCTAAGGACTTTTCTTGCATCAAAATGGAGTCAGAGAGGTGTGGAAGGTAATTTTTTGCATTAGCTGCAAATGCTGCAAACAAAATCGTTACTAAAAAAGACATCAACACCTTTGTCAAAGAGCTCTCTTTTTGAATTCGTACTTCTTTGATATGTATAAAAACTCTATACTTCTGAAACCCTCTTTTTAATGGCGACTGTTATTTTAACGTTTTCTTTCGTTAGGAATAATATATTAAACTAGAATTCACTTGCAGGAAATCCATTTATTCAATGCGTCTAGACATTATATACGTAGATAGGACAAAATAAAAGTCATAGGACGTAACGAAAAAAGGTATTTTTGAAACAAATAAAGAAATAGTACGCGCAGAGTAATTTTAAAGTATTTTATTGTTTCTCAATTTTTGCGCATGTTCGAAACGATTTCTAATAAATGATTTCGTATTCATTTATTCCAAGATTCAGACATAAAAATACAGCCGTCGAGAGTTCTATCAAAATCAAACAAATAAAGAGGTATTAAAAGTCATCGATCATTTCAGTCTAGAAAATAGTCACGTGATGTGAGCGAGAATTATGCACAGTTTTTAAGACTATGAAAGGCCTTTTTACTTCGTTGTACGAAGTAAGGGAAGTACTGTAATAGCGAAAATTTTCGAGTACCATATTTCAACGAAAATACCCATTTTGACCGCAATCGACTGCAGGATGCCTGACATCTGTACGCAAGGACAGAATAAAGGATTCTTTTTCCCAAATCAGGTTGCAAAACGGATTTAAATGGATTCAGAAGAGTGTTTTTAATGACGTCTATACGTGTGTACATACGTACGTATGTATGTATCTCGCATAACTAAAAACGAGTAGTTTCAGAACGTTGAAATTTTGTATAGGACTGCTATGACATGAAGTTGTGCACCTCCCTTTTTGGTTGCAATCGGCCACACCACAATTATATATATATATACCCACTCTGTTACTAGGCCCCGTGAGCTCATTTTTTTTTTATTCTTATATGTTGGTAAACTGCGCATTTTTTGCTTTAAAAATGATTGAATTTTGTTGATCTTATTTTCCGATTAAGGGTTTTATGCCTTGATTAATTTGGATGAATTAGCTTATTATTATTATTATATTAAATGCGCAATTATCAACAATTTAGAAGTGCTAAGCCTAATTATTTTACCATAGCTGTCATATTTGTTTATATTTGAAACTTAGCAGAATAGTGAATTAAGTCAGTTTCTGCATTTCCTTTTTTTTTTTTCACGAATGGGACTAAAAGTCAACTTCCAGTTTTGTGCACCGAAAAATCTGCCTTCTTGACTGCTGGCCTAATTGCTTCTTTTTGCGTAGAAACTCTTGTAGAGTCATTAGGTTATTTCGAAGCAGGAAAGATGAAAAATGAGGAACGCCTTCACCGGGAATCGAACCATGGACCTCTCGGTTACGCGTCGAGCGTGCTGACCACTACACCACGAAGGCATGCGAAGAAGGCGGGAGAAATACATTACATACTCCCCTTTTTAAAAGTTGACTGGGGTTCAGGAGACCCAATCGCCATATCCCGGTGCTGGAGAATCATCATCCACCACCTTTTTAGTACGGGCGCCAGTGTAGAGTCATTAGGTTATTTCGAAGAAAGAAAGATGAAAAATGAGCAACGCCTTCGCCGGAAATCGAACTCACGGTTACTCGTTGAGCGTGCTGACCACTACACCATGAAGGCATGCGAAGAAGGCGGGAGAAATACCTTATAATCTAATTTTAGAACTGTTAATTTTAAAAATTTTTAAATTATTTTTTAATTGTTTTAACTGTACTTGGTGTTTTATGTTTTTCTATATTTTTCAATTTTCAATAAAGATATTTTGAGGTTTTATGTATTTTTGTCTTGCCGCGAAAGGAGAACTTAAACTATTGAATGAGAAATATATCTCTAATGAAAATAGAGGAAATAAGTTTAAATGAAAAGTACCAAAAAATGCGTATATTTAAATTCCGTACAAGGAAGTCATGTGATATACACATCAGATGTTTTCAAACAGGCTGCTATTTTTTTAATACCTCCTATGTTTTCAGTTCATCTACTGTTTTCAATTAGAGGTTTCTTGTTCAGTTAAAGATGAATAACCGAATCAACCGGTATCAATAAAAAAACATAAGATTACTTATTTATATTCTTCATCTTATATATTCTTTGCCCCTAAGAATAACAAAACATAAAAGAAAATCTGAAAGGTTTCAGATTTTAAATTACGTCCAAAGGGACATTTTTTTAACATTTTGTGCGTTACCTTTGTTTTTTAAATATCATGTTCTTCGCACTTAAACCATAAAATTCAGTTCAAGAACAATATCACAAAATAATTTTAAATTGAGCATATCTTTAGAATTTCCGTTCCGATACTCCTCACGTGCAGTGGCAACAGTCCTCACGTGCTGGAAATAAAAATGTTTTTTCTGTACAACGTTGCCATTGCTCGCTTTGAAATCCTTAAATTTCTTAATCAAAAATTCGTTAAATTTTACAAAATATGAAATCGATAATAAAACAAATCCCAAAGTTGAAACTTGGGCTTCCAGATGTTCATGTTCGCAGTAGGATTATGTCATTCAATCTTTTATGGCTCTAGGTACCGTTGTTTTATCCCAGTGCAAGAAACATACTTAAATTTATGCAGATTCTTCATTATTTAATTTCTTTAAATATAATACAGGCCTGCAAAATTTTGTGGCAACAGTTTGAAAAGTGAATCGGACATTTTTGTGAAACGACGCAAAACGCCCAAACGAAAGTAATAGTCCTTCGGGACTACATCCCTTTGGACTAATAACCGTAATTTTATATCTTCAAATTTTAACACTTTACAGCAACTGCTATTTTATACTGTAGTACTAAGTAAAATGAGTTTCTAAATGAGTACTAAGTAAAACTAAGTGAAATGAGTTTCTAACACCCTGTAATATGATCCTTGCAGAGTTTCTAACTTAATTAGAATAGAAGAGAAACACGTGAATGTGACAATCAAATTCGCTGAAACAACCTTGTATTTGGCGTACATTTACTAAAAACACTCAGTCGATTTCGAGGGCAGCTACAGGTCCCTCCTTATCAGGAGAACAAGTCCCTCTTTCTAGATATTTTGTTCTCCTGATGAGAAGGGACCTGTAGCTGCCCTCGAAATCGATTGAGTGTTTTTAGTAAATGTACGCCATGTACAAGGTTGTTTCAGCGAATTCGATTTCTAACTTAAGATTTAGTGTACACTACCCTCCTCAAAAATAAAAGTTATGGGTAATAATGTACTTCTGCAGTAACGTATTGATTGCAGGTTTCTCTGTGTACTTTTTTTCCTTCCTTGTACTTTCTTTTTTACTTCCTTGTAAGACGCAAAAGAAGAATTGTAATCGCAAAGAACTTAAGGTTTCACATTTCAACGAAAATATCCATTTTGACCACTCCAGAATCGATTTGGACTATTTTTTTGCGTGACATCCATACGTACAAACAGAATAAAGGACTCTTTTCCAAAACGGATTATAAAAGGGATTTAAAGTGGATTCAGAAGGGAATTTTTTGCCAGGTTTGTACGTACGCACGTATGTATCTCGCATAACTCAAAAACGATAATCAGTAGAAGTAATTATATGGGCCCGCTGTAACATCTAGCTGCGCACCTTTGTATTGCAATCAGCCATACGAAACGTAGTATATATATCCACGGAACCTGTTACCGGGTTTGGTGAGCTCTGTTTCGTTTTATTCTTATATGCTATTAAATTGTGCATTTTTTGCTTTAAAAGTGATTGAATTATGCTGTCCTTATGTTCAGGTTAAGGTTTTCATGCCCTTAGTTAATCTGCATGCAATAGTTGTAAAGTTATCAACAGGCTAAAAGTGCAGTTTAGACTTCCAGTGGGGCCTAAAGTCGGCTTTAAATTTTCGTGCACCGAAAATTATACCTTCCTGCCCATCGACCGAATTGCTTATTTTTGCGCAGAAATTCTAAATTTAATTGCAAATTTTTTAAAAATTGTTAACTGCGTTCGTTTCTTTAGGTTTGTTTGTACTTACAAGTTTGGATATTGTTCGGAGAACAGCCTTGGTTGCGCCAACTTGGCTTCTTTAAGGGTATGGGCGACATTTCATCATGCCAACGGAAGTAAGTACTACAGATAATCAAATACTACAGAATAAATACTACAATAATAAATACTATAGTAATAAATACTAATAATAAATATTACAGATTATAAGTAATGCTACAGACAAATCCCTTAGCAAGGAAAAAGTATTACGGCTGTCTACCTAGAGGAAGTGTACGTCATCGAATGACAACCATTGCCTGCCATACCACAATAAGCTGTTTCTCCCTTTAATTACTATACTACAATAATAAATACTAATAATAAATACTACATATAATAAGTAATACTACAGATATTCCCTTAGCAAGGGAAAAGTATTACGGCTGTCTGCCTAGAGGAAGTACGTCATCGAATGACAATGATTGCCTACCATACCACAATAAGCTGTTTCTCCCCTTTTGTCGTCAAGGCAATAATACTCCAAACAATATCCACAAGTTTTAATGAAGATGATTTGAGTTTTTATGTATTTTTGCCTTGCCGTAGCTTGAGAAATATATCTGTAATGAAATTCAAGGAAACAAATTTAAATGAAGCTCATCAAAAAATATGCAGTACAAGGAAATCACGGGGTGTGCAACATTAGTTTTTTTTTTCAGTTATTTAAAATTCATTGGAATTTATTCTCTTTGTTTGAAACGATAATGTACTTCTGGACAACATCGAATTTTCTTTCATGTTTATCGATTTTTACAGAAAAATATATCAGAGATTACAAAATTGAATTTTTTTTAGTTGACTCTCAACTTTGTGTAATAACTACTAAAGATTTACTTTTGCCAGTTGGAAAGCAGACTGTGTTACATTTATATACTTAATGGTAAAATTACTTCAAAGGTTTAGATACTCAGCTGAAATTGTGAAATTCTATTTCTTCTTTTCCTGTGATAAATATTTGTTCTTTAGTTAAAAAACTGGAAGTTGTCTGCAAATTTTGAAATCAAAACTATGATTTCTTCGACATATTTATCAAAATGATGATTTTTAGGTTAAAAAAAGTCTTTAAAATATAATTATTCGTGGCTTTTTATCCTTTTTGCTAGCCAATGCGAAATGCTTTTACGTCGGAACATTTCAGAAAAAAAAATATTAAACAGTACTAATTTTTTCGTGAATTCGTATTTTCAGTTTCAGATTTTATAAATTCATTTCTGATTTATCTAATCCGAACTAGAGGCCTTTTTCAGAAGAAAAATAATTATTTTTAAAGCTATGAAATTTTGTCAATGTCTTCCGGGTAAAGTTAAAAACTGCATTTGAAAATTCTAATAGCAATGAAATATTTCCACCATGTTTTACAGTAGATTTTTTTTATTCGAAGTTAACAGGAATTAATTATGACAAAATAATCGAGAATTCATTTTGTCTAAGAGAGTAAACGTCTAAGGCCGACCGTATGCGGCAAACTGGCTAGGATTACCATTACATATGAGGGAAACATTGAAAGCACTCATGCAGTTATCCCATTCTACAGCAGCCAACCACCATACAATTCTACCATTGTTCCATGCATTTCCCATTCATCCACTGACAGGCTTCATTTTGCTTGAAAGCAGACCATCAAATTCTGTATAGGAGATCATGAAATAAATTCACATATCACTGTGAATAGAATTCTCCAGGACAATTCAGCTAGATTCGTTACATAAATATATTACTATCAGTTAGATTAAACCTATGGCAACACAGTAGCTGCCGTTTGTTTCTGGATATGTGTTTTCCAGATTTATTTGCACATATCATTTACTAAATGGAATGACTTAATACGCAATGATTTTGTCTTTCTTTGACGTATGTTTATGGTCAACTTTTTTAAAGCTTGCTTTTCGAAAGTGTAATTCGAAACTTTCTGATTAAAGAAAAAAGAAAAAATATAAGTAAAAAAAAAAAAGAAGAAAAATCTGAAAGTCCCGCCCCCCAGATTTTACAGTACGCCCAAAGGGGCGTTTTTTTTAACTTTTTTTTTGTCTTACCTTCATTTATTAAATATCATATTCTACATACTCAAACCATAAAATTTAGTTCAACAGCAATATCACAAAATAAATTTAAAATGAGCATATTTTTAGAATTTCCGATACACAGTCTCACGCGCTGGAGATAAAAAGGTTTTGTTTTTCCCGTAGAGTGTTGCCATTGTTCGCTTTTAAGTCGTTCAATTTGTTCATCAAAAATAGTCTTAGTTTTATAATATATGAAATAGATAATGAAACAAATTCCAAATACCGGCTTCCAGATGCGCATATTCGGGTGGAAACGTACGTTATTCAAAACTGGATGACTCTAGGTAACCGTTGTTTTATCACAATGCGAGAAACATATATACATTTATTCAGATTCTTCATTATTTAATTTCTTTAAATATAATGCAGGGTTGTAATATTTGGTAGCAACAGTTTAGAAAATGAACCAACATTTCAACGCAAAATGCCAAAACGAAATTAATAGCCCTTCTGAGCTAACGCTCCTTTGGACTACAAAAAAGAAAGAAAGAAAAATCTGAAAGCTTTCAGATTTTATATTACGCCTGAAAAGGCAGACTTTTTTTTTAACGTTTTCTGTGTTTCTTTTATGTATTAAATATCACGTTCTTCGCATTTAAACCACATAAAATTCAATTCAAAAGCAATACCACAAAATATTTAAAAACAGCAAAACAACATATCTTTAGAATTTCCGATACACAGATTCACTGGAATAAAAATGTACTTTTTCCGTATAGTGTTGCCACTGCTCGTTTTGAAATCTTTGAGTTTGTAAATCAAAAATTCGTTAAAGTGTGACAAAATTTCACAAAATTTTGGCTTCCAAGTGCCATGTTCGGTTGGAGGACTATGCTATTCAAAATTTGATGGCTCTAGGTACCGTTGTTTTTTTACATTGCAAGAAACATTCATGCAGATTCTTCATTATTTAGTTCCTTTAAATATATTATAAGGCGATAATATTCGGTGGCAACAGTTTGAAAAATGAACCAACGTAGAAAGTCAAACGATGCAAAATGCCATTTTGAGACTAAAAGCCCTTTGGGTTTAAAGCCCCTTTCGACTCAAAAATGGGGTAAGGGGAGGATTATTCAAAAAGGTCCCAAAATGAAATTTAGTATTCGGACACTTTTAACAAGCAGTCAATATTTAAAAAAAACATGGAAATAACGGGCCACCCAATGCTTCGTTAAATATCCTCTAGCTAAAATTACACTTTCATGCGTTTTGGCATACACTTAATAGATTTTTCCAATAAGAATGTTCCATTTTATTCTATTCCTCCCTAAGAATTGCTTCCAACAGAGCTTTCGAATACGTTCAATATGATTTCAGCCCGAAGAATATAGAGGAGTTTTGATAACTTCAGGACAGTTGTACAGCGAGCGACCACAAGCGAACATTTAAGGTTATATTTTAGAATCGTTATCCTGAGAGAACTTGAATGTATTTGTCATTTCGAGTTTTCTTGCAGATGCTTTCAGGTTTCCGTTAAGAATATTCATATATTTATACCAAGCTGTATTACTTTCCATAAAAAGTAAATTTCTCTTCCCGGAGGCATAGAAACGTATCCAAACCATTAGGGTTCCACCTTCATCCTTAACAGTAGGCAACAGATTTTTTTGGATTCAAGTCTTCATTCGGCTTTTGCTTGGGAGCAATTGGTCTATCGGACAGAAGTGCATCATTATATTTTGACTTATCTGCAAAATACGTTGACCGCCGAAAACATCGTGACAAAAACATCGCGGACGAAACCGTCGTGGAGAAAACAAAGCTAGGCGAAAATACCGTAGTACAAAACATTGTGGAAGAAAAAAAGTTAAGAGAAAACATCGTGGTACAAAAATAAAGTACCTACAAATCATCGCATGACGATAACATCGCGCATAATGAGTTTTTCAGGTTGTAAGACTTGTAAGTACATTTTCGAATAATGATCTATGAACACAGGAAGGAAAGAGGGTTATTTTTACCTCTATATTTCATACCTTTGAATCAACTAATAAATTTCTGCTGAAAAAGTAGAAAGGAAGTTTAAGCATTGAAAAACTGAAAATGAGTAGAAAAATTAAAGAAACTTTACAGCACTTAATAGAGTTTTGAATTTACGAAGTTAATTAACAAAGGTTATTAATAAATTAATTTTTTTAAAGTTTTACTGATAATTTTTCATGAAAAATACAGTCTAAATATATTTAGACAAAGGAAGATAAATAACTGAATGAGTTTACCTCTATATAAATTGTTTAGTTAATTATCAAATTATTTTCGTTCACGTTTGTTAATGTGTTACAGTTTCAGTGAAAATTACATCTTCTTTTGTTTCCGTTTCTTCTTAAAGTGTCGTTAACATTTTCCCCCTTTTTCCTTATTTTGCTCTAAAATCATTATGCGAAAATGCATTTATTATTTTTAAAACCTGAAAAGCGCGATGTTATGTGTGATGATTTGTAGGTACTTTATTTATTACTGATATATTTTTGTATATATATATATTGTATAATGTATATATTGTATAATTTAGTGCAAAATTTACGGAGAAATTCAAAAATTTAATTAGGCGAATTTTTTTCAGTTTGCGCCAAGAATAATTCACTTAGAGAACTTCTTAATACGTGGCAACCTATTTTCGCATCCCTTCCATTGTAATGCAGCGGGAAAAAAGTCACATCATTCTTATCTTTTTACATTGTGCATGAGCGGAAAAAAAGTCACATCGTTCTTCTTTCAAATAATTTCAGGAAAGTGCGTAAACCACATTAGATGTTATTATCGCTTTCAACAAATATGCCATATTTCAAAACGCGCCACTATATAAATTCACGTATATCTTCGAAAACTTTGAATAAAAAGTTCTAATTTTTTGCAGGTATGCTTAGAAAGACATCTTCTTCAATTTCATTGTAAAAATTTTATAGGTTATAATTCAAAATGTTTTTCAAAAAATTAAAAAAATTGTTTAAAAATACAAATTTAAAAAATAAATCATAAAAAATGGATGAATTTTTATTGGAGTGAATCTAAATTTCGAACTGTGAAAGAAGGAATCAAGTAAGTGTAAGAAAAAAGAGATATTAATAAATACATACCAAATTGAATTAACACTGAGAAGCTAAAATTTTGAGAGCTAATTTTTTAAAACCCGCTCGTGCGATTTTTACAAAACTTGGCAGTTTGGCATCATTTCGATTCTGGCATGTCATTTCAGAAAAAGTCCGATTTTGTGTCAAAATACCTAGATTAGAAGAATGCTATATATAAATCTAATACATATCCGAAGTTGAGCTTTCGAGACATGGAAAACGCAGATTGAATTTCGTCAATCGGCCTAGTAGAACGGGAGATATAGAACTGTCCCCTTTTTTTTTGCGCAGTGATGTTTTTAAACTGCGAAGGTTTTGAACCGCTTTATTTTTTACCACGATGTTTTAGAACTGCGATGTTTTCTCTTTGCTTTCTTTTCCCCCACGATGCTTTGTACCTTGACGTTTTTGGCTGTAACCGCAAAATATAGCATTGTTTCAAAATGATAAATACTTGCTTATCATGGATTTTGCGAATGCTAGCCCCCCTTTTTTTTTGTTGACGAAGACTTTGCTTCTTGCAGATCGCCCATTGTATTTATGTGCCCTAATGACTCTTCTAACAGTTTTAAGGTTAATTTTCATGTAAGCCGTTCTTTTGTTACATTTTTACAGCACTAATTTTTGGGTTTTGTTTGATTTTTTTGTAGGACAAATATCCAATTCTTTCGTGTTAGCTCTGAACTTCAGCTCATTTTGAACAGTTCTACACAATTTCCATCGTTTTATTGCTTCAAAGATAGTTGACCGTTTTACATCAAGGATACTTGAATACTTTCATCATCTTTCAAGTCGGGAATTGTTGAATTTTGAAAAACGCTTGGTATAAATTTACCACACACATATAGAACTGTTAGTATTGTAAGGTTTATCCTAAGTTTATTAATAGTTATTTTAAATTTTGCTTCTGTCCTATTTA
The DNA here is from genome assembly GCA_000611955.2 of Stegodyphus mimosarum. Lineage (NCBI taxonomy): Eukaryota > Metazoa > Arthropoda > Arachnida > Araneae > Eresidae > Stegodyphus > Stegodyphus mimosarum. Next base: position 293,544 of record KK112511.1, on the reverse strand, counting down.
TTCTAATTTCAGCTTACAATTTTCTGCCATAATGTAAATTCAGAAACGCAGTGAATGCAAATGATTAAGAGTACTATTTAAGTCGATGCTTCATCGAATTCTACAGAGAGAGTCTGATTTTCCTGACTAACGCGCGTTTGCCATTTGGCTACATTCTCTCTTAGATACTACGCTCGGCCATACTTTTAATTTAATCGGCGAAGCCAAGCCCTTGCTTGGCTTCGCCGATTAAATTAATACTTAAGCGCCAACTACTTAGATTTCTGATAGCTTCGGGTTATGCCTTTCAGATAGCTTAGTTAAGCTAGTTTAGTTTAATTTCATGGTTATTTAAGTTCAAGCCCAAGTGGAGGCTTTGGGTAAGTTCCAAGTAGGAACTGATTGTAAATATTCTGAAAAATAAAGGGTAGTTAACCCTTCTTAAGACTTACGTGTTTATTCACACACTTAAGCGATTATTCGCTTGCTAGTGTTCGCGGGGTTCTAAGACAGAACTTTAGAATTAGATAAGTAAAACCCCACAGTACATTTTACTAACCAAGTAATAGTTTCCAAATGCAGACGATAATTCTTGAACTGTATTAAGAAACATCGTCTTCCGAAACATCTCGACAAAACTTTCACGTGTCTGATTTACCATTGGAGTTACTATTCAGTACTTTTGGAATGAATTATTTTATTCTAAAGAATATTTTGATGACATTTATTTTGTAACAATTAAAGTTTAAAAATCAGGAAAAATAGTGTATAAGAAGACATTTGGAGTCTACGGTTTCAGTATCTAGTACAAAGTGTATGGAAATAAATTAAAAAAATCTGAAAGGTGTTTGGCTTAAGGTGTCTGAAAACAAATATGAGTTGTTGTCTATTTAATTTTGATTGAAGAAATAGTGTTTAAAATTATAGACTTATCGAATATATAGGAACCAATATCGTCCGCTGAACGTGCGATTTTGGTTTGTATATATGCATATATATAATTACAATGCAATTTTTTAAAAGAAAATAAGAAGATATGTAGAAGTTGTTTTGTTTTTATCGTTTGTGAGTTGACAATATTGGAATCTCCGGTAACGGGTATTTGTAAGAATATGTGTTTATGTTATAATTACGTTTCTCTTGAGTAAAAATAAATGTTGCTGTTAAGAATACTGATTCATCGGCAAGTAAAACACCTATAGACAAACTATCCATTTAAGTTAACATCAGTTAACGCATTAACGCTTTAAATAATCGCGCAGGTGCATAAATACATAGCGATGCTTAGTAAATGCATATTATAAAATAAAATTTATATTGCATTCTAAACTAACGTTGCAAAAGAACTAATGTATTTCTAAAATAGGGGAGTTAAACTGTGAAAAGTGAATATGTCTATTTAGAGTAAATAATAATGCTTAAATTATTTAAAAATAGATGAAATAATTGCTCTAATTTCGAAATTTTATTCAACAGTTTTAATGAAAATGTATTTATAAATTTGAAAATTCGCATAGGATTGGTTCAATGCTTATTGTATCAACATACAGTAGCTGACGTTTGTTTTGGGATATTTGTACTTTTGAAACTTATTTGCATAGATCTTATACTAAATATTGAAGCACAGATGTCAAATATTTTTCTAACGTATTATTTTTTCCTCTATTTTAAGCCTTGCTTATTGAAAAGTATCATCAAAATATTTCTTGTAATAAAGTAACCTGTTTAGAAAGGGTTTATCAGTAATTCATGTAATGATTCGGAGACTCCACATTTTGTTCAGATGCTTTTAGACAATGTTTCTTGTTATAATTTTTTCTTTTAACTTAAAATACATCCCAAGAATTATCGTCTGCATCAAACAATACCTTAAGTTTAATAGTGTAAAACATTCAGCAGATTTAGAAGAATGGTTTACAATAAAAGTTAACCCTGAAGCTTTTAGAGGGATCATTTTAAAGCATATAGATAAAATGGGAAACCAGCAAGACGAATATACTAGTTCATCAACAAGAAAACAAGGAAAATAGTTCGCAGAATCCATGATAAGCAAAGTTTTACGATATTGAACAAAATGTTAAATTACCAAAAAATGGCCAAATTTAATAAATAATTTGGGCAGACAAACGAATTATTATGTGATAAAATCCGAATTAAGAACTGAATTTGAAAAACCTATTGCTTACGCTTACGCAAGTAGGTGCAGGCATGATGGTTTGGGGAATGTTTCGCTGTCTTTGGAATAAAGAATTTAATGCTTATAGAAAGTAATGTGAATTAAAATATGTGTATAAATATTTCTAATGAAAACTACCAGAAAACAATTCTAAACATACAGCTCTAAATGTTCGTTTTTGGTTATTGTATAACTGTCCTGAAATTATTAAACTTTTCCATATTCTTCCGATTTAATTTCTATGGAACATGTATGAAGTGAATTGGAGAAAGAATATGGAAACATGACATTTCTTCAAAAGCTACACTGAAAGCAATTTCTACAGAGGAGCAGTACAAAATAGAACATTCTTACACAAAAAACAGTTATTGAATCCATGAAAAAGTATAATTTTAACTAAAATATATTCAACAAAATAATAAATGTCCCGTTATTTTAGTGTTTTCATTAAACAGAAATTGTTTATTAAGAGTGTGCGAGCTTATTGTGAATGCATTTTCAAAACGTTTTGAATAGATTATGTTTTTAACCAAAAAGGTTTCGAATAACTTTTTTCAAAACAAGCTGCTTTTAAAATAGATGATCAATAGCATATGTGAAAGAAAAAATAAAGTGATTTTGCTAATATATAGTATATTTCGTGACTTACATTTGCAAATAAAACTGAAAAACACAAGGGTCCGAAAACAAATGTGAGCCACTGTATGATAGTTTAATTTGTAATTATTAAATATGTGTAGAGACATTAGGTTATTTAGTAGCAGGAGACATGAAAAATATGCAATTCCTTCGCCGGGAATCGAACCACGGACCTCTGAAATACCGGTTCAGTGTGCTGATCATTACACCACGAAGGCACGCTAAGAATGTGGGAGATATACCTTATATACTCCCCTTTTTAAAGGACGACTAGGGTTTTACGGGACCTAGTCGCCAAATCCTGGGTGTGGAGAGTCATCATCCACAACCCTTTTAGTTCGGGCGCCAGTGTAGAGACATTAGGTTATTTAGTAGCAGGAGACATGAAAAATATGCAATTCCTTCGCCGGGAATCGAACCACGGACCTCTGAAATACCGGTTCAGTGTGCTGACCATTACACCACGAAGGCACACTAAGAATGTGGGAGATATACCTTATATATGGAGTTTATTTTACTACCCTCTACATTTAGAAATTTAATTTTTTAGAAGAATTTTCTCGCAAGCGATAAGGATTTATGAACTTTAATCAGGATGATAATTTAGTCTTTGTTAGTTATCCTGGGATGAATTCGTTGCATAACTTAAAATTTATTTCTACACCAATTGGCAAATGTTACACGACTTATTAAAAATTTTTGCTTGAAATTATTTGTTGAATAAATAAGTTCAGATATAATTTTGTTAGAATGCCTTTCAATTTCTCAAATAATTCCGAGGTCTTCAGTAAATTGGATTTTTTTTAGCCCAAATGAGCTTCTCCAGCACGCGAGACGGTCTGTCAGAAATTCTTAAGATATGCTGTTTTAAAATATTTTGTGACATTGCTGTTGAATTGAATTTAATGTGGTTTAAGAGCGAAGAACATGAAATTTAATAAATAAAGATAACACACACACACGCACAAAAAAAGGCGCCTTAATATAAAATCTAAAAGCTTTCAGAATTTTTTTTTTTTTTTTTGTGTGTGTGTGCTTGTACATTTTGCTTTAAAACTGTACTTTTATGACAAGAATATTTGTACATAAGAGAAGAATTTAAATATTGTTTGACATACGAGATCAGCAAAGTAAAACTTCGCTTAAGAAAAATGGCATTGTTTTTCTTGCACTCAATTTGAGATCAGTCTCTTAGAGAGATTTGGTATTAAGGAATCTTTTTCTAAGAGTAAGTGGTTCCATCTTAAACGCATGACAAAAGGATTCTAAAACATTTATGAAATAATATCACTTCGTATTCCTAAATAAAACCTACTTAACAACAAAAATTTAAATCTATTTGTGTAGTCTCAGCATCGAATCAAGGGCCTCAACAGCGTTTTATTCTCTTAGACATTTGTACGCCGCTTAAAATAAGACATTTAAAATCTTACGAAAATGTGCAATATTATATTTAAGCATTTGTTGCTTAGCTACAACATTAGCGCTATATCACTCAGCAACAAATAAAAAAAAATGAAGTTTTCAGATTTTATATTATACCCAAAGGGACGTTTCTTTAACGTTTTGTGTGTTACCTTTAATTATTAAATATCATGTTCTTCGAAGTTAAACCACATAAAATTCAATTCAACAGCAATATCATAAAATAGATATTTGGTATCTTTAGAATTTCTATTAAAGGGTCTCGCGCTGCAGATTTTTTCCCCCTTGTACAGTGTTACCCTTGCTCGCTTTCAAATCGCTGAATTTCGGAATCAAAAACTCGTTAAAGTTTTACAAAATGTCAAATAAATACACTGGTATCCAAAAGTTAAGCATAATTGATAATTATGTGAATAAAGAAGGAACTGTAAATCAGAATGGCGGGAAACGTGATATGCGAGTGTAAAATGGTTATAAAAGAAGGAAGCAAATCAAAAGACCGATAATAATTAATTTTATTATCCAAAGTAGCAGTTTAAAAGAAAACTGAGAATAACAAGGGTTCACACTTTAAAGAAAAAAATAAAGAAAACATTAAATAAATTACTGATGTTGCAGTTTAATAAGGCGTGGGGTCACCTCTGACAGCCAGGCACGGCGATTTATCATACTTGCTATGAGATGATGAATGAGTTGTGGGCTCAAACGGTTCCAAGCTTCTTGAAGAGTTCGCTTCAGTTCTGTAACGAAGCATGGTGGGTGCGAAAGGTCTGCAATTTGTCTCCCGAGCATATCCCATACATGCTAGATAGGATTTAAATCAAGGGAGTTCGCAGGCCACGACATGCGCTGGATGTTTTCCGTTTCAAGGAAGTCATCAACCAGCACCGCTCGATGACATGGCGCATTATCATCCATGAATATGAAGTCAGGACCGACAGCACCTCGAAACAAGCGAACATAAGGCTCAAGAACTTCGTCTCTGTATCTTTGACCAGTCACAGACCCCGTGTCAAAGAAATGGAGGTCTGTGCGGCCGTCTATCATGATGCCTGCCCATACCATCTCTCCTCTTGATGGAAAATGATGTCTTTCCGATATGTTTCTTGGTTCAAAACGTGTTTTACGTTCTCTCCATACCGTTACTCGACGAGAATCAGTACTCAGACTAAACCGGGACTCGTGACTGAGCATTACATTGGCCCACTCTCCCACACTCCAATGTTGATGTTTCAAACTCCATTTCAAACGAGCGCGTTTCTGCGCATACGTGAGGGGAATGCAAACTGCTGGTCTTCTGGCATACAGGTCAGCATGATTGAGTCTCCTGTAAACAGTTTGTCTCGAAATTCGTATTCCTGTGGCGACTGTGAGCGCCGAACCCAGTGCTCTAGCAGTACTGCCCCTCTGACATCGCGCACTTATTACCAGATATCGGTCTTGGCGAGGGGTTGTGACTCTTGGTCGACCTGATACTGGTCGTCGGGTAACATCTCTCGTTCTTTGAAACCTCTGCCACAGTCTTGAGATTACAGACTGGTTCACATTCAGAATTCGAGACACTTCGGTTTGTGATCGTCCGGATTCCAGCATTCCAACGACTCTTCCTTTCGTCCAAACATCTCCAGTTGGCGTCTTTGTGCCATCATTCACCTTATTTGATAGTTAACAACATTCTTTCGCACAGCAGTTGCCCGAAACTTGTCTGAATTGCCTATGCTGTGTGAATCGGTTTCTCTGTGTTTCGACATGCGCAGGTGTTTCGCGCAGGACGTAGTCGACTGAAAAGTTTTGCATAAACCCAATGTTTCTTCTTCACCCAATTAATATCCGCAAGAAATTTGGAATAATTTTACGAATATTTACTCCATGTTTTTGGCATTTTACAATTTATGCTTAACTTTTGGACACCAGTGTAATAAAACAAACTCGAAATCCAAAATTCGAACTTCTAGGTGCCCATATTCGAGTGGAGGACTATGTTATTCACAATTTGATGGCTCTAGATACCGTTATTTTTTCACAATACGAAAAACATGTATACAATCATGAAAATTCTTCATTATTTAATTTCTTAAAACATAACATAGGGCGATAATATTTGGTGGCAAAAATTCGAAAAGTGATTCAGACTTTTATGGAGCTTCAGAGCAAAATCCCATTTCCACATTAATAGCCCTTCTGGGCTAACGCTCTTTTGGGCTAAAAATATTACACTACAACCTATTTCTAAACATCTGTTTTTTTCCTCTTATATATGCTCGTCTTGCATATTTCGTGAATCCCTTTCAAGGTGATTTTCCACGCTTCCTGCGATTTTCTTCTTCTGTGGAAATGGACATCTTAGAAAGGGTATGTCCAAACATTTGTTTATTTTTATTCCCAGAAATAGTGGCTTTTTACTTCTTTGTACGAAGATTGTAATCTCAAAAATTTCAGGTATCATATTTCAACGAAAGTATCCATTTCGAGCGTTCTCGAATGATTTTTTTTGCTAGATATGATTACATACAGACAGAATAAAACATTCTTTTTCCAAAATTGATTTTAAAATGGATTCAAAAGAGATTCCTTTATGACGGATGTATGTATGCATCTCTCATAGCTCAAAAAGTAATAGTCGTAGAACGTTGAAATTTTGTATATGTTACTGCTATAATATGTATATACTCACCTCCCTTTTCCTTTGTAATTGGCCGCACGAAACATATACACCTAACCTCTTACCCGGCTCGGTGAGCTCTGTTTTTTCATTCTTATATTTTCGTAAACTGTGCATTTTTTGCTTTAAAATAATTTAATTGTGCCGTTCTTGTGTTCCGGCTAAGGATTTTATGTCTTTAGTTAATTTGCATGCAACAGTTGTATAACTATCAACAATTTAAAAGTTCAAGCGGCGCTAGGCCTACCGACGCTGCCATTTGTTTACATTTGTAAATTTTTAGTAGGACAGTGAATTAAGTCATTTGGTGCACCAACTTCAGTGTCCTTTTGCTTAGTGAGACCAAAAGTTGACTTTCAATTTTATGCACCGAAAATTTGGTCCTTTTGCCCATTGGTCGAATTGCTTATTTTGGCCTAGAAACTTTAATTTTAACTTAAAATTTAACTGTTTTTAACTGCATCTGGTGTTTTAGGTTCTTTTGTATCTTTTTGTATCTTTTGTATCTGCAATTTTTAATGAAGATTTTCTGATTTTTTAAATATTTTTGCTTTGCAACGAAGTGCGAACTGAATTGATTGAATGAGAAATATAGCTCTAATGAAACTCGAGGAAATAAGTTTAAATGAAATACGGTAAAATTGTTGTGGTGTATAATTTCATATGCCGTACAAGAAAGTCATGTGTGTCCACATTAAATATTTTCAGATGTTGTTGTGTTACATCGAAGAGTGGTCGCTGCAAGTGAGTTAGCTATGCTTACAATCCCAGTTTATTTTTATATGTTGCTAACTAAATTTGGTTACTTATACAACGACACTTCCTTTCCTTTTCGCACGTTTATTTTATAGTTTGGCATAATCACAAAGAATAATTTCTGAATGCTTTTAATACAGAAGCTTTGGAAGAGAAATTACGGGTGCTGGAATTTAATAAATATCTTACAAATTTACTTTGGAAGACAATATGTAACAATTTCTGAGACCTAGCGAGAGAGAGCAAAAGTACATTGATTGCCTGAAGCCAGTTTCTTCAGAACTCGATGGCAGTTTTGACAACATATTCTGCACCCTAGAAAATGGTCTTCTTGTACTTCTTCTTTATTTGGTTTCGGGCGACTTGTTTCTGACACATCCCGTGAATTCGAAACCTTCCATCAATTTTTTTTCTACAGCTTTGTTTCTTTTACTCTTTCTCAGTACAACCGCAAATTGGATTATATTTATTCCAGAATATGTCGATCTGTAATCCACGAGAGCTTTGTAAAAATAACAGAGGCAAAAGGAAAATAAAACTGCTATCATCGAAATAACCAAAAATAAAAAAGGAGATTATATAAAAAAATACAAATAGACATAAAATGTCGAGGGAAAAGACAGAATTGTGGTAGAAAAAATTCACACGAAAAGCGTTAGACGGAAAATTCAAGTATTGTGCCGATTCTTGGAAAAAGCAACTGCCTTTCGTATTATCACAATTTTTTTCTTGTTATTTCCCTCTTTTAATCTTCTCGGGCGTAGGAAATAAAAAGAAAATTGCAGAGGGAAAATTTCCCCTTCTGAAATACGTAGAATTGTGAAATACTGCGAAACTCCCGCTTTACATGCCAGGAATAGGAGTGTAAATTAATCCATTTTCTGGCGCCTCCTTCGAACTAATGAAATGAAGAAAACTGCTTCACCTCATTCTTTCTGCCTTTATTGTAAAACAAAGAATTTATGCCTTTTAAACAGCATTCAAGAAACACACGAATCGATTTGGAGACGCGAAGGAATAAAGAAAAGAAGAGAATTATAATTTTCTCTCTCCAGCAATACAATTTAAAACAACTTCGAATTACACTTCCTTTTAACATTTTTAAATCTATGTTTTATATTTTAAACATTCAAGATTTTATGATTCTTTTAAAGCTTTAAAGCTTTAGATACTTTAGTTTTCAAAAAGGTATCTAACTCTGCTACTGAAATTAGAAATTGTTTAATAATTCATTTGAAATGAGAACCATTAGCGCTACGTAAACAGTGCATATACCGAGTTATACGAATAATGTTTGGTAACGAATTCCTGAAAAGCAAACGATCGGTAGCAATATTTGCTAACATTTCAACTTGCTTTCTTGCAAACATCGTATGCTTGCGAAAAGAAGTTTAAATGGTATTTTTCATTTAATTTTAAGCAGACAAAATCGTCTGATATGATTCAAAAACTAAGCGACGAAAAACAATAATATTTTGATTGCAACTGCAGCTGATAATATCGATTTTTTAAACAAATCGTTATTAAGGACTATAATTGAAATCTTGCGTAGGATCGATAAATAAAAATGGTAGTTATTACTTCCTTGTACGAAGTAGAGAAAGTCTTGTAATCACGAAAAATTTCGGGTATCATATTTCAACAAGAATATACATTTTGATCTCTCTCGAATCCATCTGAACGAGGTTTTTGAGTGACATCTTTATGTACGGACAGAATAAAAGTCTCTTTTTCCCAAAACAGATTTAAAAGTAGTTTTAAAATGGATTCAGAAGAGATTTTTTGTGACATCTGTGCTTACCTATCTCGCATACGTCAAAAACGAGTAGCCTCAGAACATTGAACTTTTTTATATGGAACTGCTATGTGCACCTCTCTCTCTATATGTATTCAAGTATGTAAATAAAAGTAATTAAAATTAAATTAAAATGCCTATGACTTATGCTAAAGCTTCAAAGTAATAAACCAATAATTCATAATAAGAAAACTTTCCATATACCATCTCCAAGGACACAAATATTCAATTTAAAACCATAAATGAAGAAACGTTTTAATCAGAATTTTAATTGGTATTTTAAATTAGTATTTTCTATACCTCCTTTGTTTTGTTCCTTGGAGATGGCACATGGAAACTTTTCTTATTATGAATTATATATATATGTATACACACCAACTCTGTTATTCGGCTTGGTGAGCTGTTTTTTTTTTATTCTCATATGCTTGTAAATTGTGCAATTTTTTGTTTTAAAAGTGATTGAATTGTGTTGTTCTTATGTCCCGTTTAAGGTTTTTAAACATTTACTTAATCAGTAGCTATAGATTTATCAATAATTTAAAAGTTGTTAAAGTGCTACTAAGCCTAACGAAGCCGAAACTTGTTTACATTTGTACTTTGAGTAGAATTCTGAAATAAATCAGTTTCTGCACAAAATTTAGTGTCTTTTGGCTTTTAGATGATTGATAATTCTACAACTATTGCATGCAGATTAACTAAACGCATAAAAACCTTAAACAGAACACAAGAACAAATAATTAAATCACTTTTAAAGCAAAAAATGCACAGTTTACCTATAAGAATAAAAAAAAAGCTCATCGAGCCGTTTAAGAGAGTGAGTATATATATTTGGTACGGCCGGTTGCAACAGAAAGGGAAGTGTACAACTAGCAGTCCATATTCAAAATTTCAACGTTGTACGGCTAATCATTTTTGAGTTATGCGAGACATGTACACTGCAAAAAAAAAAAAAAAAATTACAAAGGGACAGTTCTCCCAATTTACTGGGCCGATTGACGAAATTAAAATTGCGTTTTTCATGACTCGAAAGCGCGACTTAGGATAGCTTTAGTATATATATTACATTTATATATAGCATTATCGTAACACAGGTATTTTGACACAAAATAGGTCTTTTTTCTGAAATAACATACCAATTTTTTTCCGTATTTCGATTCTGCGACTCAAATTATGCCTAAATATTAAATTTTGTAAAATTTAGTGCAAAATTTACGGAGAAATTCAAAAATTTAATTAGGCGAATTTTTTTTCAGTTTGCGCCAAGAATAATTCACTTAAAGAACTTCTTAATACGTGGCAACCTATTTTCGTATCCCTTTCATTGTAATGCAGCGGGAAAAAAGTCACATCATTCCTATCTTTTTACACTGTGCATGAGCGGAAAAAAAGTCACATCGTTCTTCTTTCAAATAATTTCAGGAAAGTGCGTAAACCACATTAGATGTTATTATCGCTTTCAACAAATATGTCAGATTTCAAAACGCGCCACTATATATACACGTATATCTTGGAAAACTTTGAATAAAAAGTTCTAATTTTTTGCAGAATGCTTAGAAAGACATCTACTTCAATTTCATTGTAAAAATTTTATAGGTTATAATTCAAAACTTTTTTCAAAAAATTTAAGAAAATTTTTTAAAAATACAAATTTAAAAAATAAATCTTAAAAAATGGGTGAATTTTTATTGGAGTGAATCTAAATTTCGAACTGTGAAAGAAGGAATCAAGTAAGTGTAATAAAAAAAGAGATATTAATAAATACATGCCAAATTGAATTAACACTGAGGAGTAACATAAATTTTGAGAGCCAATTTTTTAAAAACTGCTCGTGAGACTTTTACAAAAGTTGGCAGTTTGACATCATTTGAGTCGTAGAATCGAAATATGAAAAAAAAATTGGCATGTCATTTCAGAAAAAGTCCGATTTTGCGTCAAAATACCTAGATTAGAACAATACTATATATAAATCTAATACATATCCTAAGTCGCGCTTTCGAGACATGGAAAACGCAGATCGGCCCAGTAGAACGGGAGATATAGAACTGTCCCCCCCTTTTTTTTGCGCAGTGTACATACGTATGTACATACACAAGTACAAAAAAAAGTCCCTTCTGAATCCATTTTAAATCCGTTTTACAAAACGTTTTGAAAAAAATAGTCCTTTATTCCGTCCGTACGTACAGATGTCATCCAAAAATAAAATCTTCTTAATGGATTCGAGATCTGTGAAAATTGATATATTCTTCGAAATGTGATGTCCAAAATTTTTCTCAGTTACAGCACTTCCTTTATTTCGCACAAAGATGTAAGACGGTACTTTTATTTACGCAAAAGAAAAAGATTGAACACACTTTCTTTGGATAAAATAAATGGAAGGAATTATTTATTATCTACGAAAGCGTACAGTTGATTCTAATATTTTAACTACATTAAAAACACACACGCACACAAAAATTAACATTTATACATGTGGAGTTTAAAGCATATAACTTTGTTTTCATTGTTACTATACTAGAATTGAAGAAAGAAAGTTATTTTAATCTGCCTAACTGTTTTCTAGTTGCCTAAAATTAAATTTAGATTGTTTGATTAAAATGAAGCAAAGAAATTATTTTTATATGCGAGAAACAAAACACGCGTCCTACTTTTATTCAATTAAAATGAAGCAGATCACTTTTATTTGTTTACTTGAAACGAAACCTATTTCTGTTTATTTAACCAAAATTAAATTAAAAATTTTTAGCTAAAATTACAGCACGGCATTTTTATTGACGTAAAGTAATTAACGATCTAACATATGTCAGTCAAGTATTTTTACTAAAGCTGGGTTAAAGAATGGTGAAACGGACAGGAAAGTGCAATTGATTTTTCGTTCTTCATACAAGCAACCTTTATTAGCCAACCAAAATTTCATTCTAAATTTATCTAAATTAAATTAATGGGTTTTTAAAGAAATGAACGCAAAATGTTGCATTTTAATGCCGTTCCAATAAAAGAAAATTAAAGAACTATATACAGTGGCTCCCAAAAATGTTTGTACACTTATGATTTTCATTGAAATAGGGCTCTATCCATTAATTAAAGTAAACTTTCTGAATGAGATTTTAATAATAACATCTATAATCTATTCGTAACAAAATTACACGAAATATTTTTTAAATAGAGCCAAACTTTATTTTTAAGTTAATAATAATATAAAAAAATGACAAACATTTTATCTCACAAAAGTCTTCGTACATTTCAAAAAAATCTTGACATATTAATAAATATTTTCATTTTTCGTCAAATTAATATTTAGTAGGATATCCTTTAGCATCAACAACAGCTTTTAAACGTCTGGGAATAGATTTTACTTCTTTTTTTTTTTTTTTTGTAATTTCTGTATCAGTGTTCATCCATTCTTCCATCATGGCTGTTTTGAGTTCGCTTTTCGTTTCGATGTCGTGTTTTCGTACTGTAACCTCCAGTTCTTTCCAGATGTGTTCTATGAGGTTTATATCTGGCGACTGAGGTGGTGTTTTTAAAACCTGTGGGCAATTATAGAGACACCACAGGTGAACGTTGACCGCCGTATGCTAGGATCGTTATCACGATTAAAAATAAAGTTGTTTCCAATACGCAAATTTTGCGCTGATAATTTTAAATTGTCTCTTAAAATATTTAAATAAAGAGAATGATTCATTATGCCATCAATAAATACCAAATTACCTAGTCCTGATGCTGCCATGTACCCACACACAAGAACACCTCCACCGCCATGCTTAACTGTTCCAACTAAGTTCTTAGAATGAGTTCCTCATTTTTTCTTCTCCATACAGTTATTCCACCATCGGAACCGAAAATGTAAAATTTTTTTCGTCAGCAAATAGGACATTATTCCAGTACCTTTCGGGTGTATTTATCATTGATTTTGCGAATGAAAGCCTAAGCTTTCTGTTTTTCTCACTAGCAAAAAATTTTCTATGGGCAGAACGCCCACGTAATCCAGCTTCTCTGAGAATTCGTCGAACAGTTTCAGGTGAAATTGAAGTAGAAAACTTTGCATTAAATCCTGCAGAAAATTTTACAGCACTCAAACGTGGGTTTTTCGCATTTTCTAATAATAAATCTCTCATCACGTTTAGTTAACTTTCTCGGTCGAACTTTTCTTACCTTGTTTTCAAACCGATTTTCTTCTTTAAAGCGTTTTATCCCATACTGCACTGTAGAATGGAATAAATTAACTAATTTAGCGATATTTCGAATTGATTTACAACTACTATGGTGAAAATTTATCAATTTTCGAATGCTGTTTGTAATTTCTTTACGACTGCGACCCATTTATCAATAATAAATAGAATATTATGAAGTAAACAAAAAAAATTAAAGCAAACGATTTTTTAAATGCCACCACAATGCAAAAATTAAAAGAAAGCGGCAAACGATCATTCTAATTTTGATTTTATCCAAAAATATTTCAGTGTACGAAGACTTTTGTGAGATAAAATGTTTGTCATTTTTTGATTATTAATTTCTTAAAAATAAAGTTTCGCTATATTTAAAAAATATTTCGTGCAATTTTGTTGCGAATAGATTATAGATGTTATTATTAAAATCTCATTCAGAAAGTTTACTTTTAATTAACGGATAGAGCCCTATTTCAATGAAAATCATAAGTGTACGCACATTCTTGGATAAAGTGAAAGCGATCTGGGTAGCTCGTGTTTCGGATGTCGGGAAACATGTTTATGAGTTCTCCTGCACTTTAATTTGTATATTCCCAGTGTGAGCGATACCCCTCCAAAAAGTAAGAAGGTAGAGCAATTTAAAATACACAAGAATGCAAGAAAGAGGAACCCGTAGTCACAAAATTAATTAATGTAGCTTTCGAAGAAGCTCCCGTTGCATCATTCTGCAGAAAACAGGAAGGAAGAGTTATAACATTCCTTAAGGCAAAAGAAAATGTTTTCGTTTAAAACGACTGATCCTAAGAATTTTCTCTTGAAACAGCTATGCGAATTCCATTTCTCCTTATGAAAATAAAATATTTTATCTTAAAACAAAATCAAAGTTTCATTTCTGGTTATCAAAACAATCTTATTTTCGTTATGAGGAAGACACAAAATTTTTTAATAATGTCAAACTTTTATGTAATTGAAATGTCATTTATTCTTTCCTTTAAAATAAAACAGTTGAGAGGGTTACCTCTGCAGGCAGTTTGAATGGATTTTATGGTAAACAAATACGGAAATTGCCAACATTTTCCTAGTCTTCGGATTTAATTTCTCCAAATGATTAAAGAATGGCCTGATTCGCACAGATTTAACTCGTAAAGTGTTCAGCAGCAAATCACGACATTTCGAAAAAGAATGTAAGCAAAATTCGTAAACTTTTATAACTTTTGAAAGTCACTTTAATATTGTCTTAAGGATATAAGATTTCATTTCAAAACTGAGCTAACAACTTGTTTGAGGGTATCGCGTTGCTGCGAGATTGCATTATTGGAACTCTGAGATTTGTGGCAACAATGATTAAATCAGTAGGCGGAGCAAACTGAACATGCCGCTTTCTGAACATTTGTGTCGACTGACCTTTAAAACTAGTTTTTTTAGTTTAAAATTTGATAATAGCTTAATTCTTTAATCTCTTCTGCCAGTTTTAATGCAGGTTTCTTGCAATTTAGATTACATTTGAGTTTTGTTACTTTTTTTTATCAATGTTTAATTATTTATATTATTAGTTTTTGTAACTGTTGTGAAATTCGCATTCCTCCTTTACGCTTGCGCTGAGTAGGAAAAGGTACACTGCGCCCCCCCCCAAAAAAAGGGACAGTTCCATGTCTCCCGTTCTACTAGGGCCGATTGACGAAATTCAACTCGCAATTTTCTTGTCCCGAAAGCGCGACTTATGATATGTATCAGATTAATATATAGCATTGCTCTGATATAAGTATTTTGACACAAACTCGGACTTTTTTTAAATGAATTCCCAGTTTTTTTCCATATTTCGATTCTACGATTCAAATTATGCCAGACTGCCAAGTTTTGTAAAAGTCGCACGGGTAGTTTTTGAAAAATTAGTTTTCAAAATTTAGCTCCTCAGGGCTAATTGAATTACGTATAAATTTATTAATATCTCTTTTTTTATTAAACTTATTTGGTTCTTCCTTTTACATTTCGAGATTTAGGCTCATTCCAAATAAAATTCGCCCACTTTTTATGATTTATTTTAGACATTTGTATTTTAAAATAATTTTAAAAAAAATTGAAATATAACCTATAAAGTTTTTGCCATCATCTTAAAGTAGATGTATTTCCAAGCATACCTGCAAAAATTAGAGTTTTTTATTCAAAATTTACTAAGATATACGTGAATTTACATTTTGGGGAGTTTTGAAATTTGGCGTATTTATTGTAATCGATAATAACAAAAATGAGGTTTATTTACTCTATTAAAATGATTTCAAAGGACGTTTTTCCGATAGTGACAATGAAAAAAAAAGGAATGGAAAATAGGTTGCTATAAATTAAGAAGTTCGCCGAGTGAATCATTCTTCGCGCAAACTGAAAAAAATCCGCTAAGATAAATTTTTAAATTTCTCCATAAATTTCTCACCAAAAACTACAAAATTTGTTACTCTAGGCATAATTTGAGTCGTAGATTCGAAAATTGGAAAAAAATTGGTATATTGTTTCAGAAGAAGTCCGATTTTGTGTCAAAATACCTATGTTGCGATATTGCTCTTGAACTGAATTTTATGCTTTAGGTGCGAAGATCATGATATTTAATAAATAAAGATAGCACACAAAATGTTAAAAAAAGTTCCTTTGGACGTAATTTAAAATCTGAAGCCTTTCAGATTTTCTTTTTAGCTACTTTTTCGCATATTCCCTCGCCCGCAGTGTACAGTGTATGATCCCGCGACAGAATATACAAGCGGAGCAGGTGAAGACTGCACTGGTATACATCGAGACTGTCCTCTCGGTGTGCCTTATAGACGTCACCAACAGCTGTGAATCATTCCAGCGTGTTGTGGCGACTTCAATGCGTGGAAACGTGCAGTGGAATATAGCTTGGAAGACTAAATGGTAACCAGAATCTAACACATTATCCCGAATAGTTTACTACGCCGCCAAATACTGCCTAACCAAATGAACTGTCAAGCAGACTCAACTCTGTTGTACCAGTCAAGTACGTTCATCTGTTATTCATCGTATGGTTTTACTAACATCTCGTAGTCTTACATGATATGTTCATCTGTTTCATAAAAACAACAGTAACAACTCGCAGTCACTACTAAATGGTGCTTTTATGTGTTCACATTGAAAATCGTTGTTTCACAGCAGACTGTTTTTTCTGTGTGTATCTTGAAAATCGTTAAATAATGATAATTTTCCCAACAGAGTTTAAATTAACTAAATTATCTAGAAAAATATTAGATGCTGGTGCTGAAGTTTAAAGTGCAATATAAAGCAACCCAAAATGCAGAATCGCATGGATTACTATCGATAAATACAAATGAAATTAGAAGTACATTCTTTTCAAGCAAACAAACTGGATATTCAGGTTAATGTTGTCTTTATAATTTCTTTCTGAAAATTAAAGCAGTTCGATCATTCGTCTGTGGGAAAAAATATGCGGCAAGAGATAGATTTTTTTTTGTTGTTGTTTTACCAAAGACGTTAATTAAACCGACTACACGTACAGTATTTTTTTTCTGTCGTGTTTCTTTATTGCGGTGGGATAGCGTTTCTGAAGACATTATAGTTGTTTTCGAAATAAACTGGCTTTTGTCACTCTCGTAAAGTGAATTGATATAAATGCAGTTTTTTAATCTACACATCTCTCTTAATTCAACTTGAACTGCTCCCTTAGATTTGACATTTTTTTTAGTTCATTATTCTAATTTTTAAAATGTATATGTCACTAATATAAGCGTTATATAGTGTCGGCGTTTTCATTCGAACAACCATCTTCCAGTGATAGTTCCCCATAAGCCTAGGAGTTGCCAATGAAATCCAGATCCATAACATGAGTAAAAGAGTTGGTTCCAGAAAAATTTAATGATGTACACTGCGCATAAAAAAAGAGGGGCGTAAACAGTTCTATATCTCCCATTCTACTGGGCCGATTGACTAAACTCAAATTGCGTTTTCTGTGTCTCGAAAGCGCGACAGAGTATATATATTAGATTTATATATAGCTATATGGGTATTTTGACACAAAATCGAACTTTTTCTAAAATAACATACCAATTTTGTTTTTCAGATTTCGATTCTACGACTCAAATTATGCCTAAATAATAAATTTTGTGTAATTTGGTACGAAATTTACGGAGAAATTCAAAAATTTAACTTGGCGAATTTTTTTCAGTTTGTGCCAAGAATAATTCATTTGGCAAACTTCTTAATACATGGCAACCTATTTTCCTATCCCTTCCATCGTGCAGGAGCGGAAAAAAAGTTACATCTGTCCTGCCATTTCACATTGTGGATGAGCGGAAAAAAAGTCACATCGTTCTTATTTTCAAATAATTTTAACAAAGTGCGTAAACCACATTTCCGCTATTATCGCTTTCAACAAATGTGCCGAATTTCAAAACGCGCCAACATATAAATTCACGTATATCTTCGGTAATTTTCAATAACAAGCTCTATTTTTTTGCAGGTATGCTTAGAAATACATCTACTTTAAGAGGATTGTAAAAGTTTTATAGGTTGTAATTCAAATTTTTTTTCCAAAAATTTATAAAAATTATTTAAAAATACAAATTTAAAAAATAAATCATAAAAAATGGGTACATTTTGTTTGTAATGAACCTAAATTTCGAACTGTATAGGAAGGAATCAAATAAGTTTCATAAAAAAAAGATATATTAATAAATACACACCAAGTTGAATTAACATTGAGGAGCTAGAATTTCAAAAGCCAATTTTTTAAAAGCTACTCGTGCGATTTTTACAAAACTTGGTAGTTTGGCATAATTTGAGTCGTAGAAACGAAATATGGGAAAAAAGTGGCATGTCATTTCAGGAAAAGTACGATTTTGGGTCTAAATACCTATATTAGAACAATGTTATATATAAATCTAATACATAACCTACGTCGTGGTTTCGAAACATGAAAAACGCAGTTCGAACTTTGTCAATCGGCCCAGTAGAACGGAAGATCTAATAAAACTCTTTTGTTTTTTTTTTTTTTTTTTTCGCAATGCATTTTTTAATATTCGAGGAACACTGAGAACGTACTAAAACACATAAGAATTTAATTGCCATTTTTTTTAATTCTTAAAACATTTTCGTTTTGCTCATTGGCAACCCACTTTAAATAATACTATCACTTTGGGTTTGCGTTTAACAAATGTAGATGTATCCAAGTCAAATTAAACCTACTCATTGATGTAGTAGATTCATAATCGACCCACATCATGTTACAATTTTGATACTGCTACGTTCCATTTTGAGTTTAATTAGCTGCATGTAACTTTTGCATCACTCTAGTCCTTCCTTCGCCTATTTTTCTGAATCACTTCTTCCGTAAGCTTCCACACTGAGGTAACAGAAAAGAAGAAAACGCATTTGAATTAAGATATATCAGCGAGCAGCTGACTTATTGCTAAGTCTGCCATACTCAGGACTAATTAAGTGTCATTTCCAACTGTTACTGTGGGGAGTTAAATGAAAGCGCAAGCAAATCTAGATCTGATGGAGCCTTGTCGAACCCTTGTCTTGAAATAAATTTCTTAGTTTGGCAACGGGCGAAAATTTTATCACAGGAATTATCCTTCAGACTAGGTATTTTGGATTTACTATTGTTATTAGTATTTGTTAATTTACCTGAACTTTTAAATAAATTATTTCGTGATTGTTTTATTAAGTATTTTCTCCCTCCTTCGAGCATGCCTTCGTAGTATAACGGTAGCACACTCGGCGCGTATTCGACAAATCCAGATTCGAGTTCTGGCGAGGGCATTGCCCATTTTTCTCGCCTACAGTGGCGCCCAAAGAAAAAGGTAGTGTAATTCGTCCCCCTCCCCAGGATTTAGTGATTGTGTCCCCTAAACCCCAGTCACCCTTTAAAAGGGTCAGTATATAAGGTATACAGCATGCCTTTGCGGTGTAACGATAGCACACTCCGTTCCGGTTTCGAGTTCCAACGAGGGCATTGCTAATTTTTCATGCCTCCTGTTTCAAAAATAACCTTATGTCTCTACAGTTTAATCCTGTAAAAAGAAAAATTTAACTTGTAATTATCTTTTACCTTATGCGCTCATGAAGAGTTTAGTTACCAATAAATATTTAGTAATTGAAATCTGAAATCAAGCCTTATTATACTATTCGCTTGACGAAAGGTAAAATCCCTTGCTCTAGCATAATAGAAAACTGCTGCCAGTCGACTAGGCATAAAATCTTTCTTTCGCCAATTTGCCATATTTTACAAGCACCTGGGCATCCGCGCATTACAAAATGAAACATTTAAAAATAATACTTCTTTCTTGCCATCATTTTCTAATAGCATTTATATTATTAGTACAACCAAACAAATAAATTTATAACACAATGTAATATGATTCTCGAGTTTCCAACTGCATGTGTGCTATAGTTTTCCTGAAAAATAAAACCCACTAGTAGCGGTAAAAATCTGCATAAAATTCTAATGTACGGTAGTGAGTTGCCTTGGCGTGATTTTGAAAATTTTCGCCATCAACAAAATGACGCGTTTACTAGTTCTCATCATAAACAAATGCCTCCCAAATGTTGCCAAATCCCGTGTTTACCGTATACTAGGATTAACCTAAAATCTATATGAAGATTCAGAGCTTAGAGCTTCACTTTCTTTCTGGCATACAGAAATCTGCATGCCAGAAAGAGAGTGGCATTTGGAAGTTTTAACCAGCAGATCTACTGCTGCATAAGAGCTTTTCACGAAGGATGATAAAATGAAGTGAAGATGTTAAGATGATGTTACACTGTACGTGTAAGAAGAGAATGGGAGGTAGAATCAAGTCAAGTAATGAGATTCAGAATTCAGGAAAATAATGATGCCGATGCCGTCATCCCCAAGTCGAAGTGTGACATATAGGTTTTGGTCATTTGTCTCAGTCCTGACGTCGTAGTAATACTGTTAGAAATAGCTGGCACAATGCAGACCTCATTTTCTGAAGTTATGTGCAGTGATTAGGATTTAATCATGGATATTATTTATTTTCATATCTTTGCTTATTTGCGCAATTCTTACGTACCAAAGCGCATTTGCAATTGGAGAGTAACAATTTATTTTGTAAAATATTTAGCTTCTTCTATTAATTTTTGTTGCTATTGTCGACGAAGGTACAGCGTAAGACAGCACAGGTCTGATAAGAGTTAGATATAAAGTTCGTTTTACTATGAGATTAAGCTTAGATTATCTCTTGATTAAGCTGTAAACTGACATAAATGCAGCGTTTTCCGTATTAGTAGCTGATGCTACTTGCTGTTGCAAGCCTATCATCAGCGATGATTCCAGGATTTAAACATGCTCATAAGCACCATCTCCAAGTGGACCAGCTGCTCTGACGGAGAAGGTCTTTTGGTTGAAAACTTCAGTAAATTTCCCGAAGAAGGTATTTATAGATAAGCTCAATTTACAAAATGTACAGGAACTTAACATTTTGTTGTTATGATTAATTTCAGATGTATTAAAGTAGTTTTAAAATTTAAAATAATTGCGTTGTAGAGTCGTCAGGTGTTTTTTTTTTTTGAAAGCAGGAGAGATGAAAAATGAGCAATTCCTTCGCCTGGACTTGAACCACACACCTCTCTAATACGCGCCGAGTGTACTGACCGGCGCGTTGAGCGTGCTGACACCACGAAGGCATGCGAAGAAGGCGGGAGAAATACCTTATATACTCCCCCTTTTAAAGAAAGGGCGACTGGGGATTAGAGGACCAGTCGCCTAATCCGGGTGATGTGGAATCCTTATCCACTACCTTTTTTTACTTCAGGGGCTGCTGTAGAGACATTAGGATTTTTTGGAAGTAGAAGATCTGAAAAATGAGCAATGCCCTCGTTGGGACTCGAAACACGGTCCTCTCGAACACGCGCCGAGTGTGCTGACCACTACACCACGGAGGCATGCTAAGAAGGCCTGAGAAATACCCTATAGCGTAAAATAAAGAAATGCGGTGTTTCGAAATCCCGTTTTATCAGAGATATTGCTTAATTTATGATACATATTCGCTTAGGATATTTATATATTTAGGAGATCGAATGTGAAATTTTCACGTACTTTATTGTATTTTAAAACATAGCAGAGTTTTCAAACATTTTTATAAGAATTAAGGACTGCTAAAGCTCTAACTTTAAGCTCAGTTAGTGAGGAATTTTACTTATTAACAAGCACGATAGACAAAGCCATGCTTTTATTAACTATTAAACTTTATACAAAAAATTAATGAATAGAAATATTATAACACAACAGCAAGTTATAATTTTATTAATTTATTTTTGACTGTACCAAAATTAATGCAGTTAGTAAATTCTTGAGGCAATAGAACAGCAGATAACTAAATTACTACATAAATTTCATCTTTATTTTGAATAAACTACATGATTTATAATGCGAATAAAAGAAATGGAATAGGCAGACTTCATTTCATTCAAGCCTTAGGAAAAAGACTATCAGAATTACAAGTTCTCACCTAAATTGGTAATGTAACTTAGCAGACTGAAATAACTCATCTTTAAAAACGAAATATCGGTTGTACTTCATGTCTAGCGACAGTTTAACAAAACAGCGCAGGTAAGCAAAAGTTGTCGGGCCTCACACAATCGAAATCATCACCTATTGCCTATTGCCTTTTTTATTGCTATAATTAAGTCGAATACATTTTCTTAAACTCCAGCTAAACGTACATTACATTTTTACAAATCTCGGGGGGGGGAGAGAAGGAGAAAAATAGGCTAAATTCTAATTTAAAACTAAAAATAGGATGAAATATTCATTTCCTGAAAGATTCTTGAAGCTCCAGAATCTTTCATATCTCGAAACTGTCGAATCCTTCAGGACAGAACAATGGTGGGAATAAAAAAAAACTTTTTATGTACATTAAAAGTTTTAAATTAAAGCAAAAATTGAAATTTGCTTGTAATCACAAGAAAAAAACATTCTAAGTACATTTTCTAAGAATCCCTTCTCTATGTAAGCAGATGCAAATGAAATTTAATAAATAAAGAAATAAGTAAACAATGAAAACTCTAAATAAACAATGAATGTTACTCTTTAATAAACAAAGAAAGTTCTCGAATCTGGATTCATTTATTAAATATAAATTTGACAAAAAAAATTCTGAGTAACGATAAGCAAATAGTCGATTCCTTTGTACTCTTTCATAAATCGATTAAACAAACGCTTTTGAAAGCAACGCAACGTTTTTTGCCTTTTTCCCCCTTGCAATATTTTTTAATTAAATTATTTTAGAAAGAACAGAATATTTCGGGAATTAATACAAATAATACTAAACTCATAAAACTGAATTCTCCCTCAGGGCTGCCATGAGATGATACAGATGAAAGAGGTTAAATGAAATTTTAAATGCTGCCTTCCTTTTCTAATGAATCCTTCTACTAAGCTACGCCACTACCACTACTGAGCATTGCTTATATATTTTAGGTTCCAATTCAACATACGGAACAAGTACGGATTTTAACCAGACAAAAGAATGCGAAGGCTTATATATCAAATTTACGTATATCAAATTTTGTTTAACATTCGTGGCAATGGGAGATCCGAATGCTTCATTTCTATCAAACTTACATTTTTATCTCTTTTTTCTTATCATTAATTTCCTAAATTATTGTTCATAATTCATCTTACTTTACCAAGCTCATTTTTACTTATTTCTCTAACTCGGGAATAATCCCATATTATGATTTTCATCACTAAATTTATTATTAAACCAGAAAAGCTATTAGTCTCGAAACGGCATTTGCGTCGCTTCACTATAAATGTCCATTTCACTTTTCAAATTGTTGCCACCAAATATTATGGCCCTGTATTATATTTAAAGAAATTCAATAATGAAGAATCTCCACGGATGTATGTGTGTTCCTGACAATGTGAAAATACAACGGTACCTAGAGCCATCCAGTTTTGAATAATGTGGTCCTTCATCCGAACCTGGGCACCTGCAAGCCCGAATTTTGAAATTCAAACAAGTTTTGTTGTCAATTTCATATTTTGTAAAACTTTAACGAATTTTAATTAACAAATACAACAATTTCAAAGCGAGCAATGGCAACACTGTACAAAAAAAAAGAACATTTTCATCTTCAGCCCGCGAGATTATCCATCGGATATTCTAAAGAAAGCTGTTTTTAAATATTTTTACCTCAAAGTACGTTAACCCAAAAGCTCTCGAAACGTGTATGTGTGTGTAAATAAAAAAAGTCCTTTTGGGGTGTAATATAAAATCTGGAATGATTTCAGATTTTTATTATTATTCTAACGATTATTTTAGCGATTTTTTGTTACATTTTTACCATTTGAAGATTTAAAAACTGACTCCATTTTATTCAAAAAGGAAAAAAATATCACAGGATTTCCAAAACTGCTGAATACACCGTTTCCTTTAATTTTAATTATTTACTTCGGATTTCTTTCGAAGCTCCAAACAAATAATCAAAAGTTTCAAGTAACCAACTACACATGCAGAAAAAAAAGTAAGATTTTTAAGTAAAAGGGATAACTCAAGATTAAGCATATTGTACCGAAATGGGAGGGGAGATTCCAAATGCAGGTTCTACGAAATATTGCTTTACTTTAAAATGCTACCTTGCTGTGTCAAACTTTGCAACAAAATTACAGTACGTCTGTACATTGTTTTGAGGATTGATTGTAAACATGCATCCTCGTTCTGCATCAATCTTACACAAGAGCAAAACAAGCTAAAAATATACGTTCTTAAGAATTATATGTTGCGTGGGCTCTTCCCGATAGTGGTCAGGGCTCTAGATATTAATCTTCATGGATGGATTGATGAATGGGCAACCTCCCCGAGAAGGTATGTTGCAAGCAGCATAAGCGATCACGTTTTTCCTATTCTGAAGGAAAAGCCATTCTCCTAACCTGTATATTTATGTTTTTTCTTCGCACATGCATGGAAGAAGCTGCTCAGCCTCTCTTAGTACAGCATTAGATAAAGAACGTGAGAACGAACAATGGGTGTTTTCTTGTATTGATAAAATGCCAAAAGTACCTTTTGGAGTAATCAGTTATATATGAGTAATGTTTTGGGAAAAAAGCTGCAAAAGTAACTTCTCCTTCCCACAAAACTCGGGGGGGGGGGAAGGGGAAAGGTCAGAAAATTGGAGAATTAGAGTAAATCTGGTTATTATCTTATACTTACAGAATACTTACAGAATATGAAGCTCAAAAATGTTTTATCATCCACTTATTTTAGGAAAATGTGAGTTTTTAGTCCAAAGGGATTTAGTCCCGAAGGACTATTACTTTCGTTTTGCGATTTTGCGTCGATTCACTCTGAATGCCCGTTTCGTTTTTCAAATTGTTGCCACTAAATGTTATCGCTCTGCATTAAATTTTAAAAAATGAAAAATCTGCATAAATGTATGCATGTTTCTCGCATTGTGATAAAACCTAGAGCCATCGAATTTTGAATGACGTAATCCTACTGCGAATATGGGCATCTGGAAGCCCTAATTTTGAATTTGAAATTTGCTTTATTATCGATTTTATGTTTTGTAACATTTCAACGAATTTCTGATTAACAAACTAAATGATTTCAAAGCGAGCAATGGCAACACTGTACGTAAAAAAAAAACATTTTTATCTCCAGCGCACGAGACTTACGGAAATTCTAAAGATATGTTCATTTTAAAATGATTTTGCGATATTGATTTTGAACTGAATTTTATGGTTTGAGTACGTAGTACATGATATTTAATAAAAAAACGTAGCACACGAAACGTTAAAAAAACGCGCCATTGGACGTAATTTAAAATCTGAAATCTTTCAGATTTTTTTTAAATTTATAATTGACTTGAATATTAAAAATAATAATAACAAAAATATCTGAAAGCTTTCAAATTTTATATTAGAGTTTTTTTCATGGGGGATTCAAAACGGGATTTGAAAAGTGATACAGACATTCAAAGTCATTCCACGCAAAATACGGTCAGACATTGTAACGTCTGTGCGTTGCTACGCTACCAACATAATACCAGTAAGAAATGTAAAGAAACCTCGTGCATAAAATATCCGTGATTGAAGATGCACGCGATGTTAATGTTAACGGAACGCTTTTGTATCCTTGAGTTTCTTAATCAAAAATTTGTTAAGGTTTAAAAAATATGAAATAGATAATAAAATATGTTCTAAATTTGGATTTCCAGATGCCCATATTCGAGTGGAGGACTACGTTATTCAGAATTGGACGTCTCCAGTTACCCTTGTTTTTTTACAATGCGAAAAACGTACATACATTCATGCAGATTCTTCATTATTTAATTTCTTTCAATATAGTACAGGGTTATAATATTTGGTGGCAACAATTTGAAAAGAGATTCAGACTTTTAAAGTGAACCAACACAATATGGCAAAGCGAAATTAATAGCCCTTCTGGGCTAACGCCCGTTTGGGCTAATATGAAATTATCAAAGAAGCAAATTTGTAATTGTTCTTTGATAATTTCAAACAAATTTCATTTGATACAAACAAATTTGTAAGCAAATCAGTTGTAAAAAAATTTGCAAATTTGCTTACAAGTTTGTTTGGTTACAAGTTTTACAATTCTTTTTTATCATGTTCTACTTCAGAATTATACGCGCAATCAATAGTTTGGTGAGGCGTTATGCGATCCTTCAAAATAGCATAACAGGCAATTAAAGCATAAAGTCTTTTAAAACTGCAGTAAATTTAATGCATTTATGTAAATTTAATTTAATTTAATTATGTCGATTTAATGCATTTATGTAAATTTAATTTAATTTAATTATGTCAATTTAATGCATTTTTATGGCTTATCTTTAATATTCTCCAAATATGAAACATGTCTTAATCGACCCATAATATCGAAACATGTTAACATTTTAATTACCAACTGCGTTAAATTCACTCTCTCTAATACTATAAAATATTAATTCATGAGAATTTAAAATAAATTGAAATGTGTATTAAGTTTATAAAAATACGAGCCATAATTTTGAAGTGAACAAAATCTTAAAATGTGCAATATTTTAGAATTTTCTGGAGTCAAAAAACAGGAAACTCGAACTCTTGATAGTTCGACTGTTAGCCGGATGTGCTTCCAAATTACGAAGGGACGCTCTAAGGAGGGAGAAAATATTTTACAAACAAAAATGTCTCCAGTCATTTACTGTTAAAGTAGTACAAATCTTGTCCTTTAACAGAGAAATTCTTTAACTAATGCTGAAGAATAATTCATAACAAAGTTCTTAAACTAATACTAAACAGTACTTCGTAACAAAGTTCTTAAACTAATACTAAACAGTAATTCGTAACGAAGTTCTTAAACTAATACTAACCAGTACTTCGTAACAAAGTTCTTAAACTAATACTAACCAGTACTTCGTAACAAAGTTCTTAAACTAATACTAAACGTACTTCGTAACAAAGTTCTTAAACTAATACTAACCAGTACTTCGTAACAAAGTTCTTAAACTAATACGAAACAGTACTTCGTCTTAAACTAATACGAAACAGTACTTCGTAACAAAGTTCTTAAACTAATACGAAACAGTACTTCATAACAGAGTTCTTAAACTAATACTGAACAGTAATTAATAGTAAAATTCTTAAGCTGATACGAAATAATTCAAATTATGTTGCTGGTCACCGTCCCGAAATTGACATAGCATTTTGTAAGGTTTATTTTAACTTTTTATTTTTGTTACGTAGAATGTTTTATTCACTTATAGAGTTTCGACTACTCCATCAGAACATAGAAAAGAAGAAAGTTTCAAAAGCAAGCTAAATTTGAGGAAGAGTTCCGGGAATCTATATCCGGTTTGCGGGCATCCTGCCCGTTGATGCCTGAATCTTTATAATCCTGATTTAATATAAGGCACCAGACGGTGTAGTGGTTAGGGGAGCCTACTGCGGTACCGAAGGGCTCGGGTTCGTACCTCGGAGAAAGCATCGATGTTTGTAAATCTATAGTGTCTTTGCGGCATGGGGTACCCTAAATATATGACGAGCCGAAAGGCCTCTCGAGAGGTTGGTGGTAGGGGATGAGGAGTGGAGACCCTCGAACCCGAATCCCCGGAGTACTCTCCATCAAAACTGGGGGCGGAAATGAGCGAAGTCGTACTGTCACCTGTATGATGCTCAAGGCTGTTGCCAACGACAGGCGCAGTCTTACTTTCCTTGCCACGATGAATTTTGTCAGTTTATTCCGAAGCTACTGTGAGACAAATGAGACAAGTTATAACAAATGTAAGGCTGATATAGGCATGCAAGATTTATTATTTTTGATATGCTGAAATAAATTACATATTGATTTATTACGCCTTTTCTGTGCAAAATTTTACATTCATTCAAAAAATGACTTAAATATTTATGCTTAAGTATTTCCTTTCCCGTCACTATTAAATAAAGTTGATTGATTATTTAATGAAATCACATAGAAAAACTTGGATCCCTAAGCAAGGTGGTGAATGAATGAATCGATGTCTGAGAGCTTTCTTAGATTCTTTAAATTTCGAAAAAATGTTCAAACACGTATACACGATTATTCGCCCTCTAAGAATCACAAACATTTTCAGACTTTTCTCTCCCCATTTAGCTGTGTAGTTTAATTATTTCGAAAAAATTTGAAACGAATTTTTTTTTAAAATTCAAATCTTAAATATAAGGTTTTTGGATGTTATTAGTTGAATGTTAAAATGTGATTAATTTTTTTACAATTTCTCAAAGTTTACTATCATAGCAATTTTCGTTTACTTCCGTTTGACAGATTTGTATCCTTAAGGGTTAATAAACAGAAAGAATTACTGTATTTAAGAAAATATCAGAACGGTAGTTAAAATCCAGTAATTTGTTTAGCATCAAATAGCTCTTCAAAATTAAAATCTTTTTAAAGTTTATGTTGAAAACATGAAAACGTTAATAAAGAAGTTACATTTCAATTTCATTTACTAATTTTTTTTTTGCTTAATGTAGTCATATATTATTTCATTTTCTAGTTTCAACGTGGTTATTGTAATGAGGTTAATCACTGTTTTGTTTTTTTGTAATTCTATTTTTGTATTTTTTTAAATGCTCCAATCTCATGCAACTTTGATGCATGGTGGCCAACGATGTATAATCAAGTGCTTTTGCAATAAAAACAAACCAAAAACACCTTACTAGACAGTATGTACCTTTTCATTCTGTCAAACACAATTTCTAACACCAAAGTTATAAGGTATTTTCTCCCTTCTTTCAGCATGCCTTTGTGGCGTAAAGGTAGCACACTCGGCACGTAGCATTGCTCATTTTTAATGTATTCCTGCACTATAATAACTTAATGACTCTACAAAGTATAAAAGCAATTAAATAATTCATCATTAATTCAATTTGAAATTTGCAAAGTAAAGAGAACAACAAACTTAACTTCTCCTGTTTCCTGCTTGCTAATTCAACAGTAATCCAATATTTACAAATCAAAGTATCAGAGCTGGGACAAGGGTGAGGCAAATGAGGCTCTTGCCTTAGACGAACAGTTAGAAGAGGGGTCAAATCAGCCACAAAAAGTTAGAAATTCATGTTAAGAAAGAAATTATGATTACTAACTTCAGAACTTCGAAATGCATCAAGAAGTATAATTATAAGCATACTTAAGGCTCTTATGTAATGAAAACTTTATTAGTACTACTTAAGATAAGTTAAAAGCATCATATTATTAATTTTATTTCTATTTTTCTTGCTATATTGGCAACTATCTGATAATCATCAATCATTTTTCGCAAGATTTTTCCTGGTCTGGATGGTGTCTCTTAGTTTACCTTTTAACACAGCATAATGTGAAAGGAATAAGCAGTAAAATGATTTAAACATGAATAAACTGATTTATTTATTACTTTCTTGCAATCAGATTCATTTCCAAAGCAATTTTTTTGGCATGATTTATATGAATTCCTAGAAATCTAATATAGATAACACATGAATTCCTTATACGACCCATTAAATTTTACACATTTTTTGCTGCAGTTTAGTTAAACTTATTTCCTCGAATTATTCTAACTTAATTAACCGATCCATCAGAGCAAGTTGAAAATAACATCAAAAATTGCAAATTTTGAAATTATGTATCCCGGTCAAGTTTTAAGTCAATATACTTTTTTATAACGAGTATAAAATTTGAACACGGAGACAGACAAATCATTATCACGTACTTTATATAATTTTAAATTCGTTATTATTGCATAAATGTAATAAATTTATATAATCCTCAATTATTTCAGTGGGCTGAATTTAATAGCTTCTGAAAACATATCAGTTTTAAATTTTATATCTGTTATTAGCCCAGAATTAATACTTCAAGAAAAGGTAAATAGCATTTTTCAATCAAAAACTGACTAGTCATAACTCTATAAGCACAGCATGTTCGAAAAGACATTTGCAGTCATTATTTCATTATTACTGATTACGTGCATTTTCAGTTACGAAGTTTCAACATTAAATCATTTAATGTCTAATATTAGTCATTTTTGAAAGTCACTTATTTAGAATTTCAGCACTTTGGGTAGAGACTCTCCTAGACGTCTTATATGATGCCTTTACAGAATAGTTTCGCCTTCTAAACTATTCATTATGAGTTAATAAGTTAAATATAAAAAAATATGATGCAGACACCATATAACTTCCTTGTAGCGAATATTAAATTACAGGCATTTTTTGCTGCATTTCTTTTAAACTTATTTCCTCAAAATTCATTAGAGATGCATTTCTCATTCAATTAATTCAGTTCTCACTTCGCGACAAGGCAAAAATACATAAAACCTCAACATATTAAAACTTGAAAAATATAGAAAACCATAAAACACCAAATACAGTTAAAACAATTAAAAAATATTTACAATTAAATTAGGGTTCCTACGCAAAAGCAAACAATTCAGCCAGCAGTCAAGAAGGCATATTTTTCGGTGCACAAAACTGAAAATTTCCTTTTGCTTCCACTCCGCAAAAAGACATTGAAGATGCGGAAACTGACTTAAGTCATTATTCTGCTTATTTTCAAATGTAAACGAATAAGGCTGCTATGGTAAAAAAAATTAGACTTTGCCGCACTTAAACAGCTTTTAAATTACTGATAATTCTACAAATATTGCATGCAGATTAACTAAAGCATACAAATCTTAATCAGAAGATAAGAATAACGTAATTCAATCATTTTTAAAGCAAAAGTGCATAATTTACTAACATGTAACAATAAAAAAAACTGAGCTCACTGAGCAGAATAACAGAGTGGGTATATATATATATATATATACCTTTGGTGCGGCCGATTGCAACTACAAAGAAAAGTGAACAACTACATGTTATAGCAGTCCTACATACAAAATTTCAACGTTCTGAGGCTACTCGTTTTTGAGTTATGCGAGATACATACATACATGCGTACGCACAGACGTCACGAAAAAAAAAACTCTTCTGAACCCATTTTAAATAAATTTTATCATCCATTTGGGAAAAAAGAGGCCTTTATTCTGTCCTTACGTATAGATGTCACGCAAAAACATCGTTAAATTGTATTCCATAGCGGTCAAAATGGATATTTTCGTTGAAATACGATACCCGGAATTTTTCGCAATTATAATACTTCCTTTGCTTCTTATAAGGAAGTAAAATTCTACACCTTTACATACAAAATTTGCAGAAATAGGGATAATTAATCATTTCATGGGGCCAGTTACAAGTTGAACAATCTGTGATCAACATTCCAAATGAAGCACTGACTGACAAAATAAGGTATTATTCTTTTGATTTTCCTGCTTAAATCGGAATAAAAAGTCTTAAGACTTTGAACATTGTCTTAGGATGTTATCTAAACTGATGATTTAAATCTAGGATTAATCCATTCCTGGGGACTGGAGCATATATATCCTATGCATTCTGCTACATTAAATAAGGCTAAAAAATTAGTTTTCTGTGGAGATTTAAAATTTGCTACTTAATTTAGAATACGAAATTATTGATTGAACAGATCCTGTTGGCTTGTTTTTCTGTTCCTTGCTGACTGAACAGTTGAATTCTAAATGGCTTCAACACACAAAAAATTAGTCTCCGCAGCCCACGTGAAAAGATTAATCTGCGAATTTTTCGTTTAAGGTAGGAAGCTGTTTTATTTCATTTCTTAAAGTATAATTAATGTTTTACTAAATGGGCATTTTTCTAAATTGGTGGAGACGCGAAAAATCGGATTTTGCATTTGATGAACTCTTCTATTTAACGTACTGAAATATTTCGCACAAAATGTCCTTGCACATTTTTCTGAGAAATTTTACCGTTGGAACTACATATCTTGGACCGAAATCAGTCATTCTTATTTCCTTCTTGGAATTAAAAGAAGTATTGTAATCGCGAGAAATTTCAGGTGTCAAATTTCAATGGAAACATTCATTTTGAGCATTCCCGAATACTTTTTGATGATTTCTCTGCGTGACATGTGTATGTACGTACAAAATAAGGGACTCCTTTTTGCAAAAACAGGTTGTAAAATGGATTCAAAAGGCATTTTTTCCTATTGCCTTTACTTAGAGTCATCAAATTTTGAATAGCGTAGCTCTCTACCCGAATATGGGCACCTGTTATTTGAATTTGAAATTTGTTTTATTATCTATTTCATATTTTTTAAACATTAACAAATTTTTGATTAAGAAACTCAACGATTTCTCTACGAGCAGTGGCAACACACTGTGCAGAATAAAATATTTTATCTCTAGCGCGCGAGACTGTCTATCGGAAATTCGAACGATATGCTGGTTTTAAATATTTTTTGCCCAAATGCTCTCGAAACGTGTATGTATATGTAAATGAAAATAAACGTCGTTTTGGGCGTAATATAAAATTTGAAAGCTTTTATATTTTTTATGCTGAAGACGTTAAAAAAGGTGCAGTGCAGTAGCCGGGACTCGAACCCTGGACCTCTCACCTACGCGTCGAGCGTGGTTCCAATTACACCCCGAAGGAATGCGGAAACGAGGGAGAGAAAGTACCTTATAAATCTTTCGAAGACTTCCATCTCTACAGCATTGTAACTGCCAGTGCAGCAAAGACGCTATACGTTTTATATACTTATGGTCCTTCATGTCTTTTCTGGGGTTCGAACCCAGCTCCAAGGCTATGGCAGCTGATTCCGCTGCAAAATGTCAACACAGTTGCATTATTTCTTTAAACAGTGGTCTAACCTATCTGCCTTAATACCTACATGCACATGTACAAATTGGCTGTTAACATTTAATTAATGTCTGTAGATAAATGAAATAGATATCGTACTCAAATTTAAAGTGCTTCCCATAAGCAGATTTCAAAAGCTTCTAAAAGAGATATCATTTGATATTCGTCGACGCAAACTTTTCACAACTTAAAAGCGCTTGGCTATTGATTTGCGCTACTTAATAACAGCGTATTAACGTGCGAACATAGCTAATTAGTTCATTAGATTCAAAATATTATCTGGGTGTTGCAGGTTGCTGGTATAAAATTGCTAAATACCATCATTTTCTCCTGGATTCGATTTAAAGAAAGAAATGTTAATTCGTTAATTGCATAGAAGCTCTTGGTCGCTTTTGTTGCTGATTAATGAAAGGTAGTAAATGATGCGTTTTCGGCAGCGTTCTTAGAAATACTGGCAACGAAAAAGTTCCAAATTATGCCCTTTGAATCCTTAATTAGAACATCAAACGAATTCGTGATATTTATGACCTTGCTTTTCTTTTCTCCCGAAAGCGAATCATTCAGTAATTAAATAAAATGGCTGCTGTAGCAAAGATTTAAAGACACTGTTTTATATACTAAACTTGTGCTATAACCCCAAGTAAATGTTAAATTTACTAAATATCACTAAGTGAGAAATAGCAATTTTTCAAAACAATTTTAATTTTCTAAAAGATCGGAAATTAAATTATCAGTAGCAAAACAGAATAGTTCCGATTTTTTGATGCATGAAAGCGATTTCAGTTTTACATTTGTTACGGATAGAACATACGAATTCTCGATTCCTTTTAATTTTGAAAAAGATTTGCGACTCGAATTTCAAATTATTCGAGTTTTTTTCCTTCGTTATTCGAATCTTTCAAATCCTAAGTTAATAAATTTGACATTTTGAAAGAAAAATTCAGTTTTAAAAAAGTGCTGGGGATTTATATGTTATATATTTTGACTTTGGATGGGCAATATAAATATCACTTCTTGGAGATTTCGAATGCCACATTCTTAGTTATCTTGAAAGAATGAGCGCTTCAGCTTTAATTTTTGTTTAAGTAAACTCTGGAAATAGTTTTTTTCTTCTACACTTGCTTTAATTAAAAAGATTCTGGAAAAACGTAAGAAATTTGAAACGCCACTCAAAACATGTTGTCAAAATACGCTGAGAAAATAAACTTCAAGATTTAAGAGTTTTAGTTATGCAGTTTCTTTAATAAATTACATTTTCTTTTCTTTCCAATAAATGTAGGCGCTCTTTTAAAGCCTATATTCTTGAAGGTATTCTACATTCAACGCAAGTGTCAAACTTTGTTTTAATTAAAAATACTTAAATAAAATTTCTCCCTTCTTTTTCAGATTATTTATATATGAAAGACTAGGATTCGTATATGGATTCGAGAAAACTTCGAATTTATCTTACTTCTACTCCAGTTAAAATAATTATTAAATTAATAAGCACAAAAAAGCATTTAGAATATGAACAGAGATGGCTCAAAATAGGAGTAAATATTGGGTTGGCAAGAGAGTAATTTTGCTTTTTTGTGTACAATGAAGCTCGGTATTTTTCATTAAAAAATGAATTTTAATCAGTCAAATATTTTCCATTCTGTTCGATGACCTTTGCCATCTTTCTGGTAACTTCATAGGCTCCTGTGCTCCGAGAACTTCTTGTCTTTATCAGCAAAAAACTCAACCAAATGCCATTTGAGGTCATCGTTATTAATGAACATTTTACCATATAATAAGTTTTGTAAACTTGGAAATAAATGGTAATCCGATGGTGAAAGGGTAGTTCTATATAGGGAATGTGACATCAGTTCCCAACCAAGCTACAACAATTTCGTACGGTTTGCTAAAGATCTGTGAGGCATCGCATTGTCGTGATGGAACACAATTCTTTTGTGATTTGTCAATTCTGGCCTTTTCTTTTTGATCGCTTCCTTCAGTTTCACAAGTCGTTAGCAATAAACAACTGAGTTGATCATTAGGTTGCTTGGAATCAGCTCAAAATACACGGCACTTTTGTAATCCCACCAAATTGACAGCATGATGTTTTTTCTGATGTAATTTAGCTTTCGATTTGATTTGTGCTGATTCGTTGTGCCTGGAGCATGATCTTTTCCGTTTAATGTTATCAAAGCCATTTTTCATCACCAGTGATAATTTGTTTAAAAATAGAGTCGATTGAAATGCGTATCGCAAATATTGATCCATTGACTTCAGTGAATTTCTTTAAAATCACGAGAACCCAAATATCGAGCTTTTTACAGAGTTCAAGACATCTTATGTGATTTTCAGTTATTGTGTGTGATACATTTAATCCATTTTGGGATCTCTTGCACAATTATATGCCAATTCGATTCAGTTGTGGGTTTAGTTTTATCATCATCGACTTAAGAAAACCGGCCATAAGGTTGGTCACCTTCAAGTGAAAAATCTGTAAAACGAAATTTTTTAAACCAATTCTGAGACACGCGTTCTATTAAAGCAATCAACGCTATAAACTCCACATATGTCTTTGTGAGCCTCAGTCGTTTTCTTGCCTTTATGAAAATAACAAAGTAAAAAAATCTATCAAAAATGTTAATTTTTGCGCCCCGTGTTAATTGTCTGTCACTAACAATGCAAACAAGAATACCCGGAATTTGTATCTATAGCAACCTAAAATATCCGCTTCTAAACTTATAAGGTATTTCTCCTACCTTCTTGGCATGCCTTCGTGGTGTAGTGGCCAGCACGCATCCGAGAGGTCCGTGGTTCGAGCCGGCGAGGGCATTGCTCATTTTTCACATCTCCTGCTTCTAAAATTACTATTTACTCTACAAACTCAAAAGAAAAAAAATATAAGATTGATGGAAGCCTAACAAAAAGAACTTAACTCTGTCTATTTATGCAAACTGAAATTGCATTCTTGACAGCGAAATACTTTACAGCAAGCATTGTAAATGCTGAAGATTTTAAATCTGACAGAATATTCATTATTTGCGTTCATTTATCCGATAGTTATATAGTGATTTTTATTATTTATCCGATAATTATATATTTATTTATTTATCCAATAGTTATATAGTTCATTTATCCGATAGTTATATTGTGGATGAGCTGAAAACTTTTGAATTTTATCACGTTTATTCATTGCTCTTAAACTTTTACATTACTTCTAATCTTCGAGCCTTTTTCGATTAAAAACTCTTTGTTGCAATTTTTTTCGTACTTTACTTGGCTCCCCATTGTAAGGCTTGGTAGTAAGTCTCTTATGCTATTTCCAGTAGTGTTTCTCCAGTTCTCAAAATTTAAAACATTAAAAACTTTATCAAAACTATCAGTATTTTAATTTAAGTCTTCCTGATTGAGAATTTTCTAATGACTTTGTAGAGACATTAAATTATTTCGAAGCAAGAGTACAGGAAAAATGAGCAATGTCCTCGCCGGGACTCAAACCACGGACCTCTCAAATACGCGTCGAGTGTGCTGACCACTGCACCGTGAAAGCATGCGAAGAAGGCGAGAGAAATACCTTATATACGCTCCCTTCTAAACAGCGACTGGGGATTAGGGGACCCAATCGCCAAATTCTGGTGGTGGAAATTCATCATCCACCACCTTTTTTTAGTTCGGGCGCCACAATAGACATTAGGTTACTTAGAAGTAGGAGAAATAAAAAATGAGGAATGCCCTCGCCGGGACTGGAACTACGGACCCCTGGAATACGCGCCGAGCATGCTGACCACTACACCACAAAACCATGCTAATAAGGAGAGAGAAATACCTTGTTAGTTGTTCAAAAGTACTCTTTTGGCGTCTCTTTCTTTGAGCATTAGAGTCAGTGCCTTCATTCGTTTGGTATTGATACAGTATATTTGACGTTGTCTAATTTTCAGTGTAAAGATACAACTTATAACCTATCTTTCTTCGCTATTCTGCTTATGTGAATGTTTTGAAATAAGATTCCTAATTTCATAAAATAAGATTCCTAATTTTTTTCAAAATGATTATTTTTATGACAATATTTTTATACTTCGAATTCAATACTTAAACCGTTAGCAGGCGTTTTATCATGCGATCCAAAAGATGAGGAATATTGCATTATCATAATCGTTTGAGGTATCTAAACTCAATTTAAAGAACAACTTCAATTTTTATAATAGCACTTGAAATTTATTTGAACAAAATATATGAATCGTTTCGTAATTTGCGAACACAAGAACCTCCTTTTCCCGCTTCCATCTGGGGCAATAAATTCCGTAAAGAATTCGTATAAGACATCAAGTAGTGCCTAATTCTCAGCATTTTGAATAATGGCATCTCGAAGAACGAATATTCTGGCGAAATTACATGCTATTGAATCTACTTACATGACTGTTTTATTCTCCGTGGAGGAAGATAAATTCTAAATCCTGTCGTTAATCTTTGAAGCTGGCACACTAAATGACCCGTTGAAATGTGTTCTCGAACAAGCAGGATCGTTATTCAAGGATCTTATCTTTTATGCTTATGAATTAGGAGAGGATCAAGATACATTTATAAAGTATTAGATATGCTACACAAGCATGCTTTTGCTGGAACAGCATATTGCATGCATAAAGCGTAAGACAAGTTAATTTGTGTGGTATAATAATATTAACAAAACAATATGATGCATATTTAAATTATAAAATGTGACTTGTTTTCGCTGCACAAAGTAGTATCAAATACCTGACAGACGTTAATAATGACGTTATTAATAATTAATTAATAACGACGTTATCGTTATGTCTGGAAAGAACTTTTTATCAAATCAGAACTGTGAACCCAAATGCATGTTTCATGCTTAACAGGATCAGCCAACTACGTGTGTCAATGTAACATAAAGTAACATTAAAATCAAATTTCAAATTAAAATTAAGCCTAGTTGCCAATGCCTACACAATTGTTGTCAAAGAAAAGTTGGCTCAAACTTTTCACCGGAGTAACAATTTAGCTGTCGGCGACTATAATGCAAAGCCAAAAAATACTATCTCATATTGTAAGGTTTTAGTTAAACTAACAAAGTTTTATGTTAATTTCTCTTTCCTGTGAACTCTTATTTCAACTTCCCGTTAGAATGAGCACGCGATTCAGCTTTATGCTAATTTGAAATGGAGCCAAGTTTTGTATTTAAAGGTTAGCGAGGAACTTCTCAGTGTGAGAGAGCTTTTAGTCTCAGATCACTTCGGCTCGTTCGACGTGCGCCTGACTAGCTAGTATTTAAGTTCTAAGCCTTAGCGCTGTTACTCTAATACCTATGGAAGAAATCTAAGTGCGTTAGTGTTAGCCCAATCTTGCTACGCACCATTGATAGTTCAGAATACAGGCTAACCTCGCGTTTAAAGCTCTGAGAGCAACGACTACTTAATTTTCTACTCAACTTTATTTTTTAAATCATTTGATTGTTCAGTTTAGACCCAAGTGCGGTCATTATTTTCTGTTATCCTTTCCCAGTTGGGAAGTGGTTGTAAATAGTGGTTTAATAAAAGGGGATTTTTAACCCTTCTTACGTGCAGTTATTCTATCACTTACCAGAACATAGCTGCATCCAGCTCCCTGTTCGGGATCAGGACTTTGACACTGTTACGACAATGTTCGCCAAAAGTATGCACAGAAAACTCAGTCCTGATAATATGAACTAGCTAACTTAGGCCTCGAGAGGCAGAAACAAGATCTGTTTTCAATTCTAAAAATGTCACGTTACGTACTCTCGAACTAATTAATATTCCAGTAGTGGAAAACAGAAGAGAAGTGCTAGTAGGGATCTAAATCATAGAACAACTGGTTATGTAAAATAATAGGAATTTTATAAAATATTTGCTATCTGGTAGAATGTTTATGAAATAGAAACACAGCTATCATGTAATAAAATATTTGCTGCATTAGCAGTAATATAAATAAATATACTGGTGGACAAAATTAAGAGATGGAACACTTTTTCACGTATATCTGGGGAAATATTGCATAGAAATGAATGAAATTAGGTGCGGATATAGTTTATTATATGACAATAATATGTATGAAGAAACAACGAAAACGCCTTTCATAAGTTATGGCCAAGAATTCCATGTGGTCCAAATTTGAATTTAAAAGATGGCAGTGAAAATGTACACTGCCCTCCCCCGCCAAAAACAATGGGACAGTTCTATATCTCCCGTTCTACTGGGCCGATTGACGAAATACAAAATGCGTTTTACATGTCTGGAAAGCGCGACTTAGGATATATATATATTAGATTTATATATAGCTTTGTTCTAATATAGGTATTATGACGCAAAATCGGACTTTTTCTGAAACAGCATACCAATTTTTTTTCATATTTCGATTCTACGACTCAAATTATGCCTAAATAATAAATTTTGTAAAATTTGGTGCAAAACTTAAGGAGAAATTCAAAAATTTAATTTGGCGAATTTTTTTCAGTTTGCGCCAAGAGTAATTCACTTGGCAAACGTCTTAATACATGGCAACCTATTTTCCTATCCCTTCCATCGTCCAGGAGCGGAAAAAAAGTTACATCGTTCTTACTTCCAAATCATTTTAACAAAGTGCGTAAACCACACTTCCGCTATTACCGCTGTCAACAAATATATTAAATTTCAAAACATGCCAATATATAAATTCACGTATATCTTCGGAAATTCGGAATAAAAAGCTCTAATTTTTTGCAGGTATGCTTAGAAATACATTAACTTTAAGATAATTGTAAAACTGTTATAGGTTATAATTCAAAAGTTTTTCCGAAAAATTTATAAAAAATATTTAAAAATACAAATTTTAAAAATAAATCATAAAAAAATGGGTCAGTTTTATTTGCAATGAACCTAAATTTCGAACTGTGTAGGAAGAAATCAAATAAGTTTCATAAAAAAAGAGATATTAGTAAATACATACCAAGTTGAATTAACATTGAAGAGCTAAAATTTTAAAAGTTACTAGTGCGATTTTTACAAATTTGGTAATTTGGCATAATTTGAGTTGTAGAAACGAAATATGGAAAAAAGTGGCATGTCATTTCAGAAAAAGTCCGATTTTGGGTCAAAATACCTAGATTAGAACAATGCTTTGCATAAATCTAATACATATCTTAAATCGCGCTTTCGAGACATGAAAAACGTAATTTCAATTTCGTCAATCGGCCAAATAGAACGGGAGATATAGAACTGGCCCCCCTTTTTTTCGCAGTGTTGGTAGTATGGTGTGTGGTCGCCTCTGACAGACGGACAGCATGCACAACGAAAAGCCATGCTGTTAAATTAGAGAGTTCAGGCGTCCCTGGGGAAGTTGCTTCCACTCTTCTACTAGAGCAGTTTTCCACTCCTGAATGTTTCTGGGTGGGGGTTGGCGTATTGCAATAGGCCTCTCAAGAGCATCCTAAGCATGTTCAATAGGATTAAGGTCAAGAGATTCGACTAGCCAATCCATTTGGTGAATAGCTTCGCTTTCCAGATCCATGTGGGCCATCAATCATGTGGGCCCTATGTGGTCGTGCACTGTCGCCCATAGGACCAGCAGCACCTCTGAAAAGTCGCACACAGGACTCTATGATCTCCTGCCTGTACCCCTCGGCATTTACGGAACCAGTGTCGAACACATGAGCGGTGTGCGGGTATCTTGCAAGATCTTTACCCAGATCATCACTCCTCCACAACCATATTGGTCTCCTTCCATGATGTTGCTGGGATACTATGGGGTACCAGGATCAATGATAGCCGAGAATCAGGTTGTAGACTGAATCTGGACTCATCCATGAAGAGAAGACCATTACCTCATTGAAGCTGTTTCTAGTGTTGGTGTTGTATGCACCATTGTAAACGCTCTCTTTTGTTGGAGAGAGGGAGTGGGATGCAAATAGCTGGCTTTCTGGCATACAGTCCTGTCTCATGGAGCCTTCTAGCAACTGTCTTCCTTAAAACTGATGTTCCTGTGGCAGTAGCGGGGTCACGAGAGAGTGACGAGAGACACGAGTTGTGTGGCTGTAGACGTCTTCTGGCGCTTGGCTAGAACTACCAAATACAGGTTGTGTTTGTGGCTTTCCGGTGATCTTGTCCTGGTCCTCTGGACATTGTTCCGCTATTTCTAAACTGATTCTACAAATTAGAGATGACATTTGGTGATACGTCTAGTTCTCTTGCAATCTGAGCTTGGGACTTCTCTGCCTCAAGCCTACCTACGATTCTCCATTTCATAACTTCGTCTAAGAGATGACGTGTACTCATTTCACCCAAAAAACAGTAAAGAAATAACAAGATTATTCAAGAAAGACGATAAAAATCTTAATTTTGTCCACCAGTGTATATGTATACTTATTTTGGGCTCACCAGCGAGCGAGTGGGAAAGTCGCTGAACACTAGTAGTCTCGAATGCAGACGAATGAGGTGGATACATGGGCGGTTTCGTGGTTTTTCCCTAAGTACAAACTGTATACAAGGCAGTATCCATTAGAAAATCCTCCACGAAGGAATTCCTCCCCTTGGGCACATGGTTTTGAGTGCTTAATAAATAAACCATGCCAAAACTATTTATTTTATTAGCA
Organism: Stegodyphus mimosarum; assembly: GCA_000611955.2. Classification (NCBI taxonomy): domain Eukaryota; kingdom Metazoa; phylum Arthropoda; class Arachnida; order Araneae; family Eresidae; genus Stegodyphus; species Stegodyphus mimosarum. Next base: position 252,164 of record KK112511.1, on the reverse strand, counting down.
TGAGTATCAGTTAAAATTACGAATAATTTCATCTCCCGTTTAATAAAGCATATTTAAATTCCCAAATGAATCTAAAAATAACATTTTTGTAACATATACCTTTTTGGCTTATGTATGCGCCTGCAAAATACAATTACCAGTACTATGTTAATAGCAAAATACAAGCAGTAACATAGAACTATTTTAATTTCATTGACTTATAGATAAATTGACATTCAATAAATAAAATTATCGTTTTTCTCATAAAATTTTTTAATTTTTCAGATATGTTATTGTGTTTTAACGTTTTAACATACGTAGTGTATGAAATTTCTTTGTGTTTAGTTACATTTTAGACACCACTGACATACAACAGATGCTGCGATATGAAATAAAAACAATCACTCGGAGTAATAGAATAAAAATTTCACTGAATTTACTAACAACTGATAAATATATCTAAAACTAATAAAAATAATTCTTTTTTTTTATTTTTTCAAAAACCTGAGATTCCGATGATGATCATGTTATATTGAAAATATTTATTTAACGACATGAATTTGATCAAAGCCGTCATGAAAGAATCTAAAAAAAAATCAAGCGAAAATTTTGCATACAGCCTTCTTTCATCTCTTTTCTGTAAGAATTCTTTTCATGCCCTGGTCATTTTTTTAGTATATGTTTTATCTTACAATCACTTTTGCTTTGCTCTCAATTCCTGTTAGTTGCGATTACAAAACACTGCAGTTTAAACCAGATCAAGATTAGATGTACGAAGTTCATATTATTTTTTCATAAGTCTTATTATGTTAAGATTTATTCCTGAGAAATTCAAGATATAGAACATAAAATCTTACATTTAAAATAAGTTAATCAAACCAGCAATTGCAAAACATTCCTAGACAACAACAGCAAAACTTATCCGCAGTCAACGCGCGAATGACACTTTTACAATTTTGAAAATGCACGCAAAGCGCATGTTTTATTTAACCATTCATTAATTTTATTTTATTAATCATTATTAATTCATGAATTAAGTTTATTGAAAATATCACTACAACTCAGTGACAAACTTTTATTAAGAACTACTGATGGTTTTCGAGGAAGACAGTATGTTAAAATACAAAAACCAATTCTTGGATTGATTGTGTAAAATAATCCAGCTATTTTCTCCCTTTTTCTTTTTTGCTTCAGTATGTGAGCTCCTTTTTAACAGAAGTATTTGTAACAGAAGTGTATACGGCTAAGTTAATCATGATTTTGAATTAAATCAAAGTGGAAAAGTTAACCATAAAATGTTTTGAGGAGGAAAAAAACTTACTTAATATAATGGAAAATACAAGATTATTTTTTCCATATAAGCAGTGAATTTTGTGATAGTCTAAAGTTGAAATATTCTTTAAATTTTTTTACTTCAATGAATGATACAATTCCTCTCTAATTGTCTACTGCAATAAAAAAGTTTTGAGTTACCGTTTTTTATTCCATACAATGAAAATAATCCTCTAAAATTTTCATATACTTTGAGGATCAACTGCAAAAGAAAGACCTAATTTGATGTTAGAAATGTTGGTTAAATCAGCACTAATTATTAAATTTATACCCCTGAGAAAACACTGTTTATGAATACTTTGCAGAATTATTCATATAAAGGTTGAGAAACGTTTCGCACTTGGTAGGGTATTAATGGGTAGTTTATCTGGTTTTTTTGTTTCGTGGAAACAGACGAAATAGCTGAATTTCATTGTTTTCAAATTTGTTTTATTGGAACAGTTCTTGTAAAATTCTATACCTAAACTAGAGCAGCTTCTTACTGAGAAATGCAGGCCTAGGATTAGTAGTTGTGGACATTAAACCTGCAGCAGCCTTTTACAAAATGCCACTGCTGGTAAAGTTTTGAATTCCCAATGAAATTATCGTTACGTAAAGCATTATTTAAAAAGTATTGATTTTTTTTTAATTCTGAAAAGAGCTATTAGTTTTGAAAAGGGATTTTGCTTCGGTTCACTATAAACGGCGTATCCTTTCCAAATTGTTGGGACCAAATATTATCGCATTGTATTACTTTTAAAGAACTTAAATAATGAAGAATCTGCATGTATGTACGTTTGTATGTTTTCATTTTGAAATAAAACGAGAGTACCTAGAGAAATCAAATTTTGAATAACGTAGTCCTCCACCTGTAAAAAATCATCGGGCAGCCTGAATTTAGAATTTCGAAATTGTTTTATTATTTATTTCTTATTTTGTTTTGCTTTAATGAATTTTTGATTAACAGACTCAACTATTTGAAAGCGAGGAGTGTCAACACTATTCGAAATGAAAGGTTTTTATCTCCAGCGCGCTGCCATTCGGTAAAATATAAGATGTTTATCTTTCAATTTTAATTAACAAACCACGCTGTACGAAAGCAATGTGTTGCCGTTTCCGAAAATAAAATAATTTTATCTTCCACGTGCTAGCGTTTTGTTATTCAGTAAAGTCTAAGATACTTTCAAATTTAATCTGGAATGTTAGTATAAGTTACTATACTGAAAGCTATAAGCTAAGCGATCTAAAAGCAGTGAACACAGTTCTTAAGAATATATTTTTTTATTTTTTAACGCGATTAATTAAAATCATGAGATGTCTCATTTGAAATATTCAATATTTTTATGAAATTACACTAGTTGGATTCATTAAAATCTTTACATACGTTTTCTTTTTTTATGTTAACTATTTTAGGCGTCTGGCCACGCGAACGGATAAATTAAAAAAAAAATAATATAGCGAATAGGAAAATATGTATGGCAACTTCTAACACTAGGTTTGAAATTCTAAAGCTATGCTATTTTAAATATTTTGTGATTTGCTGTTTAACTGAAATTGTGAAGAACGTGATATTTAATGAATATAATATGAAGAATCTGCATGTATGTACGCTTGTATGTTTTCGCTTTGTAATAAAACGAGAGTACCTAGAGAAATCAAATTTTGAATAACGCAGTCCTCCACATGAAAGAATTCCCCTGGCAGCCAGAATTTTGAATTTCGAAATTGTTTTATTATTTATTTTCTATTTTGTTTTGCTTTAATGAATTTTTGATTAACAGATTCAACTAACTGAAAGCGAGCAGTGGCAACACTATTCAAAATTAAACGTTAATAATAAAAAGAAAAATTTTTGTTATTCATCTTATTGAGAAAACTGAATGTTGAAATGATAAACTGAGATAAGATTGGAAAAAATATAAAAATTTTATGCGAACACGTAGCACTGCATTGGAATCTCTAAATATACGCTGCTACGCAGCTTTTAAAAATTTTGTGATTTTATTGTTGAACTGCATGTGTTATGTGTTACAAGTGCGATGAAAATGTTGTTTAATAATAAACCTAAAACGACAGAACAAAAAAAAATGTTAGCAAGAGTAAGAATAGGCTGGTAGATTGCGAGCTCTGAAAGAATGTAAAAAAACTTAAGAAACCCTGTTAAAATCTAAAACCATTCGGCAATTTTTTTTTGGTAAATTAAAAGTATTTTATTTATTTTGAAATTTTTGTGCAAGGTTATGCATTTGTTACTTTTGTTAGTAACTGAAAAAATCAGCAATGCTTTGTTTTATGTTGCAATGACTAATTTTCAAAATAATAATTTTAATTAAATTAATACCAATTTTATTTGTAAAATTTACTATTTATCCTGTCTGAAAAACTTAAGTTTTCTTTATAATGCCCGATGTATTGTGAACCCTTGCCGGAACTGTAAATCACATTCTAATTTTTCTAATTTTCAGATGAGCAGAAATGCTGAGTTAAAAATAATGCTGTCATGTGACATAATTCGAGCAGCTATAAAATTTCTCATCATCGTAAACCACATCTCTTTGCTTCCTTTCATTTCTTCCTATACGCATACAATAAATGCAATTAGATATGATTCAAAAGCAGTCCTTTGCCCAGGAATTCCCAAAGCATTTAGAATTCCATTACAATGAACAAAATTCTACCGTATAACTATCACAACTAAATTTACTATGTCAAACTCCGCAGAAGCAGTTAATCATCTAAGTGCGGAAGTATTCCCAAATTTTATGAATTATTCCCCGAGTTGATGAATAAAGACGACGGATGACTAATAAAGTAGGGAATTGAGAACTACGCGATTTAGAAGTTCATTAACCGAGGAAGTGTTATAAACGCAAGCTAATGGTTTTCCCGAAAGAGTTCTAAAACAATATTTTACAAGAAAAACATATTGAATTGAACTGAAATTAGCTTAAATTTATCATCTGTTTGATGTTCGTAAGGACTCCAAAAATGTTTAATTCATTATCAGCAAACTCTTAGTCGATTTCATGTTTCAAATTTACATTTCATTTCTCACTCGATATCAAAGGAGAATTGAATTTCATAATAAGTATTTAAAACCTCGGCTGGCTGAGAATATCAAATTGCCTTATTAAAATTCGATATGAAAATATCCCATAGAGCATATAAATATTTACTACTTTATTTAAATTATCGTTCTGTCTACCGTAGGGAACATCAGTCTTAAAAGTAAAAGGAATGAGATTAAAACGTTTTACTTAGTGTCCTTTTGAAATTGATTTAAGTATTAAAAAAATATGTAATAAAAAACTGAAAGGTTTCAGATTTTAAAATAACTGTTTGTTTTGTAAACAATGCACGAATTTTTACAGCAGTTCTATTACTTTTTCCCTCAAAAGGAGATGTGATCAGTACCTCAAAAGGGGCGTTTTTTTAACGTTTTTTGTGTTATCTTTAATTATTAAATACCGTGTTTTATGTACTGAAACCATAAAATTCAGTTCAACAGCAATATCGCAAAATAATTTTAAAATGAGCATATCTTTAAAATGTTTGATACAGAGTCTCGCTCGTTGGAGATAAAAACGTTTTTTTTCGTACAGTGTTGCCATTGCTCGCTTTGAAATAGTTTAGTTTTTTAATCAAAAATTCGTTGAAGTGTTACAAAATATGAAATCGATAATAAAACAACTTTCAAATTCAAATTAGAGTTCCACACACCCATATTCTATGGAAGATTACGTTATACAAATTTTCATGGCTCTAGGTACCGTTGTTTTATCACAGTGCAAGAAACATACCTACATTCGTGCATATTTTTCATTATTTAATTCCTTTAAACATAGTACAGGGCTTTAATATTTGATGGCAACAATTTGAAAAGTGATTCTCCGTTTATAGTTTTCAACGCAAAATACCCAAATGAAATTAATAGTTCTTCAGGGCAAATTGTGCCTTAGGACTATAAATCAAAAATAATAATAATAAAAAAAAGGATTACTTGATTTCACAGAAAAAAGAATTTTGTTGCTGTAATTTGTAAAAAGTTATTTAGTTTTAAACTAACCAGTTTTTGTTCATTTACTTATCTTTTCTATCTTCTCTCATTTTCATTTCCTGCCAGAATGATATTTTAGTTTCACGTGTTATCAAAGTAGGATAGAAAGATAGTATTTAAGCTAGGGTCTGCGTTTCTTCAGACACAACTTGTTCTGCCATTTAGCCACGTTATTTCACTGAGCTAAGCTTGCTATTGTACATATTAGTTGTCGCTTGTGTACGGCGGTGGTAGGGCTAAGAGCCAACTCGCGTCAACTATCTCTGTGCAGCTTCGTGTGATTATTTAACTTAGCTTTAATTTGGTATTTCTCTTTTAAGTCACAGCTAAAAGTGCCGGTTTGTAAGAACCAGTGTGCCACCTATAAATTCATTCTTGAGTTGAATAAAAGGGTCTTTTCACCCTTCCTACATCTTGTCATTGATACTGTTTCGATTTAGAGAATTCTCCCTTCACAGCTTAAGCAAACATCTAGCAGCAAAGTAAAGTTAGTTTAACTAGAATGTTACAAATGTTAGCTATGTTAGAATGTTAGCTAGAATGTTTGTAACTAGATATTCAGAAAGATCTGATGATTATCTGTTTAAAAATATTGATCACTGCTCATTTTGAGGGAAAATGTAATAGAACTGCTGTAAAAATTCGTGCATTGTTTACAAAACAAATAGTCATTTTAATTCTGGATGCTACTAAAGGCCATCAAGAAAGCTGTTACTGCTTTTTGACTTTATTTTCTGAGGTATTTTATGTTAATTTACTAATTAAAGTAATTTAAGCCTTTACTATAACTTCTTCTTTCTGTATCCTCACCAGAATGCAAATTAGCTGCTTTGTGCATTTAAGCTGAGGGTTTTGATATTAGAGTTTCTGACAGCCGAGTCTTCCTGTTACTTCCTGTCAGCTCTGCCTGAGTGTGCCTAAGTTGCCTTTGGCGTCTTGTTAGCCGACTTTTAAACTATATCGTCTTAAACGTCAGACTGTATGATCCAACTTAAGTAGATTATTCTGTGGTGTAGTCTCCAGCTACGTTATCTAAATTTAAATTCAACGTTATATCATATTAATTTAAATACCCACAAATAGCGGGAGTTCATCTGTTCCACAAGGGTCCCGCTGGGGATCAACTGGGAGGCAACTCCCTCCGTTCTCACTAGGATCTGTATCTAAACAGACGCGACTTCTGGCGTAAATAATCAGTCTTCACAGTGTCTGCAACCATCGTTTATTCGATGGTAGGTTAAGGCTCGGCAGGAACCGTACAGTAAATGTCTTGTCTGCTATGTGGTTTTGAAGACGTTACATGTTTGGATATCGTAAGTTGTCCTTGGCAATTTGGCTCCCTTTGGTCAATACTGGGGGATGGTCTACGACGTATCTATGTTTTCTTTGTTGGTGACTGGTTGCCGGTTACCATTGACTTGTGTTACTTATTCACAGACTGTGTGCATCTAAAATTGTCTCCATGGGTTGACTAGGAGGGTTGTATCTCCTTGGATTGCCTCTAGGAGTTGGTTGCATGATAACTGTGTAAGGCTATCTTAGGCCTAAGTCTAGGAGCTCCTCCTCCCTAGTGTATTGTCGTACAAGATGTACCTTTCTGTTCAGTAGGGTCTGCAGGACTTTGACACGAGCTTGTAGTTATGGTAGAACCTTTCAGCTAATCTAGGAATTAAGTTAAAATGGCAAGCTAGAAGTGATCCAAAGTGTAAAAATAAATTCAAATGAAATTCATTTTAATATAAATCTCCACAATAAAGCAGTTTGATAATTCTGTATTAATAGTAAAGGTTTTTTTATACACGACTTGTGCTATTTATTCTACATGGAGCTCAAGACATTCTGGGCATAGACAAATAGTTCATGACATTTGTTCACTTAACCAAGCGGCAAAATTTCCTTTCCGTGTAAATTTTACAGCAAAAGAGTCTTAGAAGCATCACAAAATTTAATGAGCTCGCTGAAAAATGATACGAAAGACTCTTATCATTTTCGATTCCGACTGGCAATTTTAATTAAATTACTTACTGGAGATGCCCTTGTGTTACCTAAGCATCTTTCTAAAGCTTCACAGTGGATAAATATAACTGAAATGTGAAAATAATAATGATATCTGATTTTATTACATAGTAATTAATCTACTTTACAAGTCGATACATTTCATTTCCTAATGCCTAAATTTTACGAATTATATTCGTGGTGGATGATAATTAATCGCTCTCACATAACAAATGTTGGTTACATAATATAGACGTTTTTAATATGTTTTATGCCTTTATTTCATGAGACAAATGAAACTCGACATTTTATGAGTTTATATTACAAGGCATTTCTCCCACTTTCTCAGCATGCTTTCGTGGTCTAGTGGTCAGCACGCTGAGCGCGACTCGAGAGATCCGTGGTCCCGGCAAAGGCATTGTTCATTTTTTCCGTCTTCTGCTTTAAAAAAAATCCTAATTTCTCCACAGTCTCGCAAATAAGACATGCACTTGTATCACAGAATCATAATATAATCACAGATCATAATATAATCTACATTAAAATAATGTAACATAGTATAAATATATGTGATTAATATTCATTGAAGGTGAAGTAAAGAAATTTTAATGCAATTTTTATGTTATATATGGCGTAATTAAATTGGAAGACTAGATCTAAAATCTCAGGAATGAAGTAAAGCTAAATTTCATGATGCTTCAAGAAATTTCAAAACGTTGATACGGCTAGAATATTCCAGAAAATGCAATCTGTTTCTCGTAATTTAGGCTCAGAGCAGAATTACCGATGTCTAAAGAAATTTTACTGCCTTTTCTTCGTACCTTATGAATGAACTGGAGTTAATATGGTTCCCATTTAATGAGCTCAATAAGACAAAATATTGCCTAGAAAGTATTTTCAAGTCTATTTGATTTTGAAATAGTAGCAGGTTTGCATCGCAGATAATCAATTAAATTTATTTATCCGTTTCTATTAATCAAAACAACTATGAGGAAAACCCTTTAGGTTTAACTCCATATGAGGCTAAATTAGCAGGTTTATCAAAAGCGTTCCACGAGCAGAACTCGAAGCCTTGCCGATCTCTACCCAGTTTAAGAGAGACGGACTCTCTCAACTACTAAGCATTAGAGAAGGTTTGCGAAGCGACATTTGAAGACACTAGAAAGAGAGACTACATGCACGCATAAATGACTGTCAGCTTTGAGGATAGGATGGACACTGATAAATCTCTTCGGAGGTGCTCAGTAATCTTATCGACTTACTTTGCCCTGCTGGTATTTGAAAATCTTATTTTTATTGCTGCAGCACAGAACAGCCAGTATATTCTACAGAATGCCCCTATTACCACAGTTACGCAATGCAATGTACGAATAGCCTCTCAGTTGCAAATACAGGCAACAAAGATAATATCAAATGCATTAAAATCAGCCTCTCCCTCCCAAAAAAAGAGCGCGGGCAGCCACCAAGCACTTAATAAAATTTACACAATGTCATGATGAAGATCTGATTGTAGTTCAAGAACCATACTTCAGAGACAGAAAAGTCTCAGCTTTATCAATCACATGCACCATTTTTCAGTATTTACGTGAATCATCAGCTGAAGCACCAAGAGCAGCCATAATTTCTTGCAATCCACAATGGACTCCTCTCGTCATCAAGACCACACGACACAGGGTCAAACTAACTGGAATTGCAAAATTTGCAGATGGTTATAACTTCCATCTACTCTTCTCTTACCATAGACATAGAGATTACCATCTCCGGATAGAAGATATACAAAGATGTACACGATCTATTATCAAACTGTTGGCAGGAGATTATAATGCATTCAGCACGACATGGAGCTACGCCTGTACTTCTATAAAAGGATAATAGCTTGAAAATTAACATCTACGCAAACGGTCTGGTCATACAGAATACGGCAGACGTACCTATGTCATTTCAAATGGGCAGATTGTCATTTCAAATTGCCATTTACATAGGTACGTCAAATGGCAGACGTACCTATGTAAATGTCAAGCGTTGGCAGGATCTGACACTGACTACCTTGCAAGCCCACAAGATCATATAATATTGGAAGTACTTGGAAGACACAAGAGTACAGCAGCCTATCTCGTAAGTATATCATGTGCAGCCTTTCAATCTCATCCACTACAGCCACAGTCAAATGCTTTAAACTTCCCAAAAATAAAGTAACAAAAAACTCTAGTGGACTTTCCAACGACTACTCAGAGAAGGAATAGTAATGCATAGCGAAAGCACTGGATTCATACACTTCTTTTTTCACCAAAAAACGCAACCCATGTGATAACCTGAAGAGACAGTCTAGAAAACTATCATAGTCTGGGCGAACAAAGATCTTCAAACGCAGCAACACAAATGAAGACGGTAAAATGAAAGCAAAAAGTGCGACAGAGGATTCTATACGTCAATTCCTTCGACAGAAATTAGG
>KK112511.1:196641-224790 GCA_000611955.2 Stegodyphus mimosarum | reverse complement strand
ATCTATATTGAATCTTTAAAAATACTACATTAACGTCAATGTTTATCAAAACATTATTCTTATTCCCATTTTAGCTAAAAACTCCCGATTTTCTACAGTCTTTTTTAGTGTAATCCGCCTTTTTTACGCTTTAGGCTTCTCTATTGAATCTAAATTAAATACCAGCTACACTGAATATATATATATCATATGCGTCTATATTGATATATATATCTTCGCATGCCTTCGTGGTGTAGTGGTCAGCACGCTCGACGCGTAACCGAGGGGTCCGTTTCTCGATTCTCGGTGAAAGCGTTGCTCATTTTTCATTCTCCTGCTTCGAAATAAACTACTATTGACTCTACAGTTGTACAGAAAAAACATTTTTATCTCCAGAGCGCGAGACTGTGTATCGGAAGTTCTATAGATATGCCAAATTTAAAATTATTTTGCGATATTGCTGTTGAATGAATTTTATATTTTAAGTGCGAAGGACATATTTAACAAATAAAGGTAACACACAGAATGTTAAAAAGACGCTCCTTTGGAAGTAATTTAAAATCTGAAACTCTTGAGATTTTTTTTCTTTTCTCTTGTATTGCGATTGTTACCTACTGTCTCTTGTAAAACTACGAAACGATTGTTAAATATAAAAGTCTTTTTTAGTCATTAAGGCCCACCAGCGGCCGAGCGGTAAAGGCGCTGAACACTGGTAGTTCGGTCCGAGGTTCGAATCCCGCGAACGGACTGGCTGCATGGGCGTTTTCGTGGTTTTCTCCATGTGTAACGTATATACGAGCCAGTTTCCCGTAGAAAGTCCTCCACGAAGGCATCCCTCCCTTTAGTCAGATAGCCCTCGTGTGCTTTGCCATAATTGAATAACCTAACCTAACCTTTTTAATCATTAATGTTATCTGAAAAAAGATAAGAAATTCTTTTTCCTGAAATCAATAATGTTAATAAATTTCGTATCAGGAAAGAATATTGAAAAAGAATTAGTGCCTTCAGTGCATTTTCACTCTCATAATGTGCAGGCTTTGAAATTTTACCGTTAGAGTAATTTGAATTTTCTGGTTCCTATGTTTTAGCTTTTAATAACTTCCCAGTTACTCATTTGTTTGATTCTGTTGTTACTTTCGAACGATCCGAAATTTTTTTTAACGCAAGACAGACGGTATCAAACTATCTTTCAATATAACATTTCTCAAAGTTGCATATACGCATGATTTAACTAAGTTTTTTGCCCTTACATATTACACTACCAGCCTACTAAAGCTTGAAATACAGTTTTTTCCTTTAAATGTTTTACAAAAAGCATGATTAAAAATTTCTTTTACTCTTTCCACTTCTGCGAGGAGTTTTAAAAAGGAATTTTTAACAAGATAATTAAATACACAGAAATACAAATGGTACTGATCTACATTCTGCAGATGATTCTTTATATACATTATGATAATTTAAATTTGTATTTCACAACTTATATTAAACACATATACATACACACACTTATATATATGTATGTGAGCGTGTATTTACATATAAGCATTCACTTGAATATTTATCTGTCAAAACTATTTTCCATGCAGAACATGCAGAAGTTTTCTTTTGTATATTGCAATTGTTAACGTACAGTTGCTTGTGAAACTACAAAAAGGTTGTAAAACGTAAAAAAAAAAAAAAAAAAAAAAAAAAAAAAATTTCACAATCTTTCAGAAAACTGCCTAATGCATTTGCCAAAGATAATTAGAATACAACTATCTAATCTTAATAGGCAATCATAAAATTGCCTATTAATTTAGAAGTCAAACAACAAAAATCAGCGTTATACACTCACGTTTGTGAAAATTGCAACACCATGAAGGACTTACGCGACTGAGCTGAAATTTTCAGGAAATGCAAAGTAGCGCATGATATGCAAATGATTAGAATTGCAAATCCGTAGCGCATGCGTATGCTGAGCAGCGCCCTCTGAACGGCTGATGGATCCGAATAAATAGACGGCTGTAGCGAGGCGTGTATGGTTATCGGTGGTTATCTGCTAGTGGTAAACGTTAACTCAATCTGTACTTATGCCTCGTCGACGAAAGAGAGCGAGATTTGAACAACTTACAGAGTTTGAACGAGGGAGAATCATCGGCCATCGTGAAGCTGGATTGTCGTATCGTGCAGTAGCCTCTCGTGTGCAGCGTAACAGCAGCACAGTGATGCGCGTTTGGAAGCAGTGGACGGACGAGTGTCGGACAACTCGGAAATCCGGGAGTGGACCCCGAAATGTGACGTCAGCTCGCGATGATAGACACCTGGTCCGCATGGCGCGGACGGACCGTACAGCTTCCTCTAGACAATTGGCAGCACTGTGGTCAATAGCTACAGGTGTTTCATTGTGTGCTTCATCAATTCGTAGACGTCTGCTGCAGTGTGGACTGCGCGCACGGACTCCTTTATACAGGATCCCCCTAACGCACGACCATCGCCGCCTGCGGCTACAATGGGCCAATCAGCATAGAGACTGGCGTGCTGATTGGCAGCATGTCGTGTTTTCTGACGAATCCCGCTTTAATTTGTGGTACCATGATGGCCGCATTCGTGTCAGACGCTATGCCGGTGAACGCCACCTTCCGGAGTGCATTATCGAACGCCACAGTGGACGAACACCCGGAGTTATGGTCTGGGGCGCCATAGCATATCATAGACGATCTCAATTGCTACGAATTGTGGGCAATCTGAACAGCAACCGGTATATCCGTGAAGTTCTACAGCCCGAAGCTGTTCCCTTCCTTCAAAGCTTGCCAGGCGCTGTATTTCAACAGGACAATGCCCGCCCTCATACTGCTCGGATTGTTAAATCCTTCTTTGCAGCGCAGCAGGTACAGCTTCTTCCTTGGCCTGCGTGTTCCCCGGATATGTCGCCAATTGAACATGTGTGGGATGTCATTGGTCGGCGTCTTGCTCGTGATCCTCGTCCTGTTGCGTCTGCAGACGAACTTTGGGTACGCGTACAAACGATATGGAATGCTCTTCCTCAGTCAGACATTCAAACTTTGTTTGACTCCATGCCACGTCGTGTAGCAGCACTTATTGCGGCGCGTGGTGGCCACACAAAATACTGATTCTGATCTCTTGTTCTTGTTTGTTTGCTTTGAACATTTAATCATTTATTTGTACCACTACCACTCAACTGTGTATTAAATTGCATTCAATTATGACGATTCCTTCTTGGTGTTGCAATTTTCCCAAACGTGAGTGTATTTTCAAATTTTCACAGGACTACTTTCCATGGTTTTTACCGAACCACCATCCTCAGCTGCAAAAGCGCAAATGAACGGGATAAGATATAATGATTAGATAAGATAAATGAGTTATTCTTCCATCAATCAAATTCCGAGTTCCATACTCAAGGACCCCAGTCCGAATATGAATTCCTGGGGTATTTACACGATTTCTTGCCAGTGTGGTTTAATTTACAATGGTCAAACTAAGTGAGCCTTAAAATTTCGCGTTAAGGAACATGAGGCATTTGTTAGAAAAAAGAAAACACAGAAGTCTTCTGTTGCCCAACATTGTTGGTCCTAAAATCATATTTTCAATTTTTCTGCTGCCAAAATTATTCAAAAAACATCTTCCATTGGTGAACTGGATTTTCTAGAGGTATTTCACATATAAAAAAATCTTTCTGTTCTAGTTAACGACCCTAATTCCAATCCATCTTTGGCTTCAGCCTTTAAAGAAATGTTCTGGTTTCCTCAACAGTTGGCGTCAGTGATTGTCTCCTGTCCAGGCTTTCTTACCTTACCTTATTTAATCATTATACCTTATCTCGTTCATTTGCGCTTTTGCAGCTGAGGATGGTGGTTCGGTGAAAACCATCGAAACTAGTCCTGTAAAAACTTAAAAATGTAACGCTGATTTTTGTTATTTGACTTCTAAATTAATATTTGTTCGGCGTGTTATTGTATCTTAATTATAGAATTGTTTGAATCTCCTGGCGATGAAAAACTTAAGTGAAGAACACAGAAAACCATCTTTAGAGCAAAAAAGCATGCTTATTGGAAGGACAGAGACTGGAACAGTGAGAACTAAGACAACAGAAGAAATATCGCCGAAATGGAGAATGTAATTGCATTTTGGGGAAGGATCGTTCTCAATTTCGAAAGAAGTTTAGAAGTAAATGGAACACTATAAAACTAAATAACCTTTCCCAAAGAGCTTCTCAGAGAAAGGGAGGAGACACCAAATGCAACAAATTTCATTGCCTTCTTATTTCAGGATGCCATTCTTGCAACTATTGCCGGTGATTGCTAACCTTCCACGTTCAGCGACATCAATATCAGTAGTAATACCAGCCATTGCAAAAGTTCGCTTTTCCTTCCAAAAAAGAATGAGGTTGTTTAAAGTTCCTGATGATGAGGCTAAATTACTTTCCTCAAATTTTCGTCAATAAATAAATCTCCGACACTCAATGAATCTCAGTTGCCCTTACACGCAAGAAATAGCAGTACATTACGATAATCTTTAGTTTATTTTATTGCTGTATTTTACCATCTATCTAAAAGTAAGTTGTTTTTATACCGATTTAGTGTATAACATAACATATATTCACAAATGATGATAAGGTGCTAAAGCTCACAGAAACGGGGGGGGGGATAAAAACATTTAACACGTTCTGTTTTTCATTTGCTTCACCAAAGCACTGCTTACAACCTTTTTAAAAATTACATTGTTACACATATTACATTGTTCGAGCATTTGTTCTAAACTAAAGTGCTTTCCTCATTTGTATAGAGGTTAGAGAAGTTAGCGAGTATCGTTAGACTCAAATTCGAGTCCGAGAGGAAGCTTAAATGTTTGTAAGCATTTAGAATCTGTGTGGCATATAAAAGAGCGGCCAGTCAGAACTCTTTTTAAGAGGTTTATTAGTAGGGAAACCCTTAGATTTGTCGCCTTCGTCAAAATTGCTGCAAAGTTGTACAACAAGCGGGGCGTGACTATAATATTTGTAAAGTCTTTGGTGAAATTCTGGTAACCAGCCCATTCTTACCGTTTTGTTCTGTAATGTGCAAAAGAGGGAAATTTCAAGTAATTTGATTTCGGGAGTTTGGCATGCCTAATTTACAGCTAAGATTTTACTGCGATTACGCTTACCTGTTTACTCTTTTGCACTGTATTACTTTTACGTGATTCAGTGTTGTTCTCTTGAGGTCATTCTTTCAGGCTGTAGTACCTCTGTATTATATGTTAAAAGAGCTGTAAAGAAAAGAAAGATAGTGGCATTAAGTGAACTCTCTCCTATGACAAAAATACATAAAAACTTAAAGCAGCTTCATTAAAATTTGTACAGTCAAAACAGTTAAAATATTTTTTTATGATTAAAATTAGAGTTTCTACGCAAAAACAAGCAATACGGACAGCAGGCTAGAAGACAGATTTTTTGGTGCACAAAACTGAAAGTTTACTTTTAGTCCCACTCGGCAAAAAGACACTGAAGTTCGTGCCGAAACTGACTTAATTCACTATTTTACTAAGTTTCAAATGTAAGCAAATAGCCGGTCGTTAGGCTTGACTCGCCACTTTTAAATTATTTATAATTCTACAGCTATTGCGTGCAGGTTAATTACTTAAAGTAATAAAAAGTTATTTTTATAGTTAAAATTTAAAGTCATAAAGTCACAGAAACTCCAGTTTTAATTACACAAAAATATTTAACTGTTTTAATTGTGTTTAGTGTTTTATGGATTTTTTGGTGCACAAAACTGAAAGTTTACTTTTGATCCAACTCGGCAAAAAGACACTGAATTTCCTGCAGAAACTAACACTATTCTACTACTTAATTCACAATTCTACTAAGTTTCAAATGTAAGCAAATGGCCGCGGTCGTTAAGCTTGACTCACCACTTAAACTTTTAAATTGTTGACAGTTCTACAACTATTGCATGCAGATTAATTTAAAATCATAAAAGTTATTTTTATAGTTAAAATTTAAAGTCATAGAAACTCCAGTTTTAATTATAAGAAATTTAACTGTTTTAATTGTATTTGGTATTTTATGTTTTTTCTATATTTTTCAATTTTCAATGAAGATCTTTTGAGTTTTTATGTAATTTTGCCTTACCGAGAAGTGAGAACTGAATTCATTGAATGAGAAATATATCTTTAACGAAATTACAGGAAATAAGTTTAAATGAAATGCAGCAAAAACTGTATATAACTTAATAGGCCCTAGAAGGACATCATGTGGTGTTGACATCAGATTTTTTAAACAATTCGAAATAAATTTATTTTTCCTCAGTTATAAATGTTGATAATTATACTAAAACTAAGTTTCACCCGCGGCTTCGCTCGCGTTGATGTCCTCAAATAAGTTTCAAAGGCTATTGAAAATAAAATAAAATAATTTGACTTTTTTTGTTATTCCCTGACCAGGATAATAAGAATAAAATTTCAGTTACTATTACTTATTTTTTAAGCTAAAAGTAAACTCCGCGTAAAATTTCAGTAAAATATTGCCTTTTCTTCATTGAGATAAAAAGAAATCCATATTGATGTCGCTAAGACACTATTCTGCATAATTTTAAAAATCCCATTTGTTACATGTACGGAAGATTTTTGGGATCGAGCAATTTTTGCTGCCCGGGCCGGAGATGAATTCCTAGACATGCTAGATTTACGTTTGCAAGGCATTTAAAAAAAATTGTAAAAAAGGAAATAAATAAATAAACAAAAAGTGATATATAGCTTTTACCCGCGGTTTCGCTCGCGTTGATGTCGTTAAATAAGTTTAAATTCGGCGTAAATTTTTAAAATACAATCCGCGTAAAATTTCAGTAAATACTGCTCTTTTTCAATACCTATAGGCCGCGGATATTTTGTATTTACGCCTAGTGTATCGCCACGAAATCTAGTAAAACTGCTACGTATATTTCCTAATGACTGAAAAATGTTTGCCAAAGAAGAGCCAAAAGCCGGAAATCCTGAAGGATTTTAAATAATAAATTAAATTAAACTAATGCAAATTAATAAACGCTTAATTAATGAGTGTTACGTTTCACGCCTTAATTACTCAACCGATAATCATTAAATTTTCAAGAAATATTTTTGATATATTAGAAAAGGTTATAGGCTATAAAATCTTTGCGCGATTTAAGCCACGCACCTGCGCGCGCAGACAAACTTTTACATCGTTTAACTTATCGTTATGAAACTTTCAACATTTAATATTTATACAACGACAATCATTTTAAGCTATAAAACCTATTATATAGTTTAAGTTCCAACAGATAAGTTATATTTTGTAGCCTATAACCTTTTCTAATATATCAAAAATATTTCTTGAAAATTTCATGATGATCGGTTAAGTAATTAAGGCATGAAAGCGTAACAAACAAACTCACATTCGCATTTATAATATTAGTTAGGAGGATATAAATATTTACCCTTAATAAAACGTTACGTCTTCCTGAAAATTACGTAACTTAAAAATCTACCTAACGTGTAAAATTGAACAAGGTGGCCATAACTATCTGAAGTGTAAGAACATTAAACGGAAAACAGTTTATTGGCTTTGCCAGAGATCAGCATTGAAGTTCATTCACCCTAATCTCTGCAATTCATCGATCTGAATGTCATAATAATCTCATTTATCGATCTTTTGGGTGAAACAGCAAAAGGTTTAGTAAAAATCTCCCAGTAATCAATCAATCAAGTGATAGAAGACCGACAAAGAAGATATTATGCGATGAAAGCTCATTCCTTTCGAATGCTTTCACAAAATGGTTCTTCAGAATCGCTTTAATGATGAAGAGTATTTCATTCACAGTTTAAATACTGTCGTAAGCTTTTACGAACCTGTCCAAAGAAAACGCAATTCAGAAGCACTGAAAGAAGAGGAAAGAAACATAAATATAATAGATAATTTTTAACTTTGCAAAACGTCTTTTGGAGTGTATTGTTTCCACGTCGCTTAGATGATGCACGCGATCAAAAACAGCGTAGTTGCTAATGCACACTATACAATGCTTCTATTTGCCTCTCAAATTATAAAAATATACTAGGGGGTTATTTCCTTCCCCCCTTTCATGCCTTCGTGGTATAATGGTAGCACACTTGGCGTGTATTCTAGAGGTCCAGGTTCGAGTCCCGAGGAGGGCATTGCTCATTTTTGACCTCTCCTGCTTCAAAAATTTCTAATGACACAGTGCTGCCCGAACTAAAAGGTGGTGATTGATAATTCTTCGCCAACAGGATTTAACGATTGACTCCCCTAATCCCCAGTTGCCCTTTAAAAGCGGTATACACCGCATTTTCTCCATTATTTCTGAATACCTTCATGGTTTAACGGTAGCACACTCGGCGCGTATTCGAGAGGTCGGTTCGTGTCCCGGTGAGGGCATTACTCATTTTCTCCTGCTTAAAAAAAACTCTAATGATTCTACAAAGTTCTATACACACCTGAAAAGAAAATGTATAAAAACATTTCAACGTGAATGAAATTAGTTCCTTCTTTCCAAGCAACAAACAATTCGTAAATATTTGTTTGTTGCCAAACCGGGAAACAGAAACTTTAGACACTTCAGGTTAGTACGTATGACGTCATGATATAAATTTAACGTAATATAACAACTTTTTCTCAAAATCAATAAAAGGATTAACGTGGCAAAATATATCGTGTCAATTATCTTGACATGAAATAAAAAACAACATCAGCTATTTATTTCAAATGTTGCCATTAACGAAATATTTTCGACATACAATGACTTCACATGCAGTTGCGTACTTTTTTCAACTTCCGAATATGATCTTATGTAATAATAATGTATTTAATGTTTGGCAATGCCAATTTTATTTCATATTTTGTAAAACTTAGAGATTTTTGATTAACAAATTTACAGTTTCAAAGCGAGCAGTTGCAACATTTCTCGAAATAAAGTATTTTTATCTCCAGCGCGCACGACTGTTGCCACTTGAAAAAATGAGCTCGAAAATTAACGTTTTCATTCATATCTCGGTTGATTAAAGTCGTACGAAGATGAGAATGGCCAAAATGGCTTCCTACGAGTTTTTGGAATCCGGGGAGTACCTCTCTCGAAACTCAACTACCCACCGTTCCGGAGGAGAATATGTTAGAAAGAAACAAATAAAACAGCCAGACGCGCACAGATTTTATTAGTGTAGATTGCTTATCAATGCAACAATAATAAGATATTTACGAAAATTATATTAAACGAAACTAAGAACCTGAAATATTGAAACTTCAGATTACAATCTAACACTCCGAAGAAAAATTTATCTTAGCAGATTTTAAATAAATTCATCATTATAAAAAATTTTAAATTATGAAAAATCTTTTTGAATAGAAAGAATACTTAGTGTTGGAATTCTTAAAGAATACAGGTGAAAAAAAAATTGGCATGTCATTTCAGAGAAAGTCCGATTTTGTGTCAAAATACCTATGTTAGAATCATTCTGTATATAAATCTAATATATATCCTAAGTCGCGCTTTCGAGACATGAAAAACGCAATTTGAATTTCCTCAATCGGCCCAGTAGAATGGGAGATATCGAACTGTCCCGCCCTTTTTTTTCGCAGTGTACCTTTTAAACGGAATGCTGCATACGCTTTCACAACTGCCACAACAAGTGAAGAAAGAATCAATCTTCATAGTCCAGCAAGTGTTTAAGCCAAAGGAAATGCGTGTACAGCATTCTTCTAATTCGCTTTGATGAAAGGACGCAATTTGGCAAATGTTTTCAATGCCAAATTTGGCTACCAGAATTTAATAGTAATAATTCATGCAACTTCTCATTTACTTGCTCTATTTTCTAATGCGTGTTCTTCTTTATACACAAACCAGTGTTGTGATTGCTATCATTTGTCTGATAGCAGACGAAATAGAAGCCCACCAAATTCATCATGGCAAGGAGGCAACGTTGTGGATACCGTTGGCAAGAGAGAGCCTTGGGCACCAACAGGTGAAAGTACAACTTTGCTCAATACCGCCTCCAGTTTTGAAGAAGAGCACTCCAGGGGAAGGGGTCCGAGAGCCTCTCATCTTTCTTCCCCTACCACCAATTTCTTGAGAGGAATTTCGGTTCGCCGCATATTTTGAGCATCCATGCAGCACAGACACTACACATTTACCACTAAACCGGTTGGGAGGCATCCACGAAAAGGTGCGTAATAAATGTCACTTAAATGTATTAAATAGGTTTAGTTTTAATTTCAAAGGCTTGCTTTTATTATTTTACGAGTATTAGTGTAATAAATTATTGAATATTTAATGTAAACAGTTCATCAGCGCGATCTGTTTGATGTTTACTTCCTTCGCTCCCATTCTCATAGTAGAAAATATTTCATATTAACGTAGATTTGTTCTAAGAATGACACTCATAGTAAATAACTGCTTTTCTTTAAGTCCATCTAAGTCGTTTGTAAATTTTGAGGCAATTTGTATCATCAAAATTAAACAGCAACCGAATCGAATTTTTCAGCCAAACAGACAATTTTCCCAGAAGGATATTAATTTCGTTTTTGGATTTTGCGTTGATTCGCTATATGCATCGTTTCACTTTTCAAATTGTTGCCACCAAATATTATAGCCCTGCATTATATTTAAAGAAATCAAATGATGAAGAATCTACATAAATGTATGTATGTTTCTCGCACTGTGACAAAACGACGGTACCTACAGCCATCGAATTTTGAATGACGTAATCCTATTGCGAATATGGGCATCTGAAAGCCCAAATTTGAAATTTGGAATTTGTTTTATGATCGATTTCATATTTTGTAAAGCTTTAACGAATTTTTGATTAACAAACTCAAGGATTTCAAAGCGAGCCATGGCAAAGTTGTACAGAAAAAACATTTTTATCTCCGGCGCGTGACAATGTTTATCGGAAATTCTAAAGATATGCTCAGTTTAAAATTATTTTGCGATATTGTTCTTGAACTGAATTTTATGGTTTAAGTGCGAAGAATAGGATATTTAATAAATAAAGGTAACCCACAAAATGTTAAAAAAAACCTCCTTTGGACGTAATTTAAAATCTGAAACATTTCAGATTTTTTTTAAACGTAATCTGCTTTTTAGTTATTTTTACTTTGTTTCACCACAAAATAAACTGCCATCGCCGGTGCTTTCTTGTGCTCATCAAATAAAATGAAAATTATAATTCGAGAGACTAATTTTTGTTAGCAAAATAAAGTGAAAAAAGTTCCAAATAAGTTAAGGTTTAAGAATGCAAGAAAAAAATTTCCTGCATTTATTTTTCTAATTAATTTAAAGTAATAAATTTGTATTCTAAACGTAGCGCATTTTCCTCCCTAATCTGTCAATTAATATTTTGGCACTAATAAACTTAAAGAAATGAAAACAAATTCATAAATATAAAAAAGGAAAGCAAGAAGAATCCTGTTTAGCCTTTTTGAAGGACCACCCTAAAAAATAACCTTCTTGAGATATAAATAATGAGGGAACAACTATTGATAAAAATAAAAAAATACGATCTATATATAAGGCAATGTTTTTTTAGGTTTTCGCCAAAAACAACCCCAAGGCTATTTTTTTAATATCGTGTTTTAACTGCCTCTTTAGCTTTAGACAAAGCTATATCTTTTGTAATTGTTTTGATACATTTTTCAGATGTACCTGCAAGGAAACTGTGAGCGTGATTAGAAACGCAATTTCATTTTTTTTGTGATGGACAACAATTTAACCATTGTAAACTTTATCATTTTTGATTCTCATTTCTGTGAGACAAAGCTACAGCAACAGTTATTAACTACTATTTCTCTTAGCAACATTTCTACAGCCAGCAAAAACACCTTGACCTCAAAATTTTAACAAGGAAGACGAACAACTAAAATAGTTGTTCATCCAGAGTTTAACGATTGAAATGATAAAAGTGAAGATTTGAAGGAAACCAATTTATCACTCCTTATTTTTTACAAACATTTCTTACAATAAAAAAAAATCTGTAAAGCTTTCAGATTTTATCTTACGCACAAAAGGGCGTTTTATGTTTTTTTTTAACTTGTTGTGTGTTACCTCTATTGATTAAATATCATGTTCTTCTCACTTAAGCGACATAAAATTCAATAGGAAAACCACAAAATATTTAAAAACAACATACCTTTAGAATTTCTGATACACAGTCTCACGCGTTGGAGAAAAAATGCTTTTTTTTCTATGCAATGTTGCCATTGCTTGCTTTGAAATCGCTGAGTGTGTTAGTGAAGAATTCGATAAACTTTTACAAAGTTTGAAATAGATAATAAAATAAATTCGAAATTCAAAATTCGGGCTTTCAGGTGCCCATGTTCAGGTGCGGGATTATGTAATTCAAAATTTCATGGCTCTAGGTACCGTCGTTTTTTCACAATGCGAAAAACATACATGCATTCATGCAGATTCTTCATTATTTAATTCCTTTAAATATAACACAGGACGATAATATTTGGTGGCAACATTTTGAAACGTAATTCAGATTTTTAGAGTGATTAAACGCAGAATGCTGTTTCGAGACTAATAGCCCTTCCGGGCTAACGTTCCTTTGGGCTAACAAGTGCTGTTAAATTTTTTCACTTTTTTTTTCCAACTTCATAGAGCTTCTGGATACTATAGTGGCAGACAGCTATTGCAAAACATTCTTCAACTCTATAGCTAATTTAAAAAATTATACAACCGAGAACACTTATGTGCTTTTCATTAGAAAATTTTAACAAAATGCAAAATTTTGAGTTTTAATATTTATATGTACACGTAATTTGAAACCTGTGGTTCATAACTAGTTTTAGCTTAACATAAGCTAGTAACGTACTTTTAAAATAAAAAGTAGCGTTTGGAAACTTTAGACAGAGAATTATTATGAGAACTTTCTTTTTTTCGGGGGAGGGGGGGCGTACTCGGGCTTGCTTCCACAAAATTTTGAAAACTCGAATTTTTGTTTGATTATTTCAGGTATGCGCAGATATGCATAAATTTTTCTCATTCAAGAAAAATATTTTTCTCATTCTATCTATTTTTACATACAGTACCTATACAAAAATTTAAGTTTCATATATTCATTCTTGTCACAGTGCATTTGTATGACACAAAGGGGTCTACCTTTTTGATTCACTTCTTGAAATAGAACAGTAATCATTAATGGGACGCTTAAAATCTTTCTGAAACAGCATGTATGAGTAAGGCCGTATTATGTGTAAATCTCCTTTCTTTTCTCGTAACACACTTTTAGATGAATAGAGTAGTTTTTTATGTAAAGCCCTTTATAATCGGAAAAATAAGGAACTGTGTTTTGTAGCTTTCTGCAGTATGAAAATGTAGGTTTTTCTGCTTTGCAAAAGCAAAGCATTCCCCTTCTTTATCTCCCCAAAAAGGTGTTTTGCACGCCGAGGTGTTTTGCAAGCCGCAAGAGATTTATGCTAACAGCATAAATGTTAGAAGTGATTTTCATTATGTTTAATAGAAATTTTTTTCTAGCGTTTGCTTCTTCCAAAAGAAAACCTGCCACAAATCACTCTAAATAATGTTTAAAACTTAAACTAACACTAAAGTAAGTAAGAGTTACATGATATTTCAGGCGAGGGAGTTGCAGGAGAAGGATGAATCGGTTTACTAACTCAGTTCTTTATGGACATTTTGTGAATGTTACCGGATCTGACGGCTGATGTTCCAACAGCTACACACCGAAACCAGTATGATAGAGCGCCTGAACATTTCAGCAGCACTATGTGGGAATACCTCGATAGGACATACACTGGTGTGCAAAAATTAAGGACGAGACGGTTTTTTTCAATATAACTTTGTACAAAAGCTTTCCAAATCAACACATTTAATACCGTCAGATCCCCAATACGTAAGGACATGAGTAATGTAAGCAACACTTACTAAAAGAGAAATCAGAGGGATAAAAAGAAGCTTTATTGAAAAAGTAGCATGGAGCGCAATGCGACTGAAGGCCCAAACATCCCTGTGATGGGTGTCCAGCAAGAAGCATCTGGTCTTTAATAGGGCATATGATCTCCTCTGACTGCTAGGCAGGTTTCACATCATTTGTGCATGCTGGATATGTGGTTGTTAATGAGCTGTTGAGACACTGCTGCTCGTTCCTCTTGTAGTACCAATCGCAGTTTCGGAATCGTTACTGGCGATAAGTTACGTGCTGCCACGGGTCTCCCTAGTAAATTCCGTACATGCTTGACGGGATTTAGATACAGAGACTTTGCCGACCAATCCATGTGTTCAATATCTTCACTCTCCAACAGCTCTTCGACAATAACTGTGCGATGAGGTGGAACGTTGTCGTCCATGAAGAGGAACTGAGGACCCATAGCCCTTGTGAAAAGACGCATGTAAGGAAGAAGAACCTCGTTACAATAGCAGTCCCAGGTGACGAACCTCCTTGGGAGATATGAAGGTCGGTCCGGCTACCAAGCATTATGTCTGCTCGAACGAGAACTCCGCGACCTCCAAAACAGTCCCTTTTGATGATGTTGAAGGGGTTATTGCGTGTTCCCCGCTCTGTCCAGATGTGTATGTGTCTAGAATCGCAACTCAGACTAAATCTGCTCTCATCTGTAAAGAGTACTCGTCCCCATTCATTGTCTCTCCAATTCCGGTGTTCCCGGCACCACAGAGAACGCCTTCTCCGATGGGCAGGCGTTAGAGGTACACACCGTACAGGGCGTCGTGCAAACAGACCACCACCGTGCAGTCTTCTGGCCACGGTAAAACGCGATATCGGTCGTCCAGTCGCCTGTGTCGTGTGTCTAGCGATTTCTCCCGCTGTCTACCGCCTGTTTCTTCTGGCCTATAAGGCAATATACCGGTCATCTGCGGGTGTGGTTCCTCGTGGACGACCACTACTAAACCCCCGGATAGCTGTTCCTGTAGTTTGAAATTCTCTCCAAAGTCGTGAAACGATGCTGAGAGCAATTCCGAACTCTGCAGCCACACTTGTCACACTGCGGCCTTCCTCCAACTTCCCAATGATTCGACCTCGGGTAAAAGCATCCAGATGTCGTCTAACAAATTGATTATTCACCATTTCTCGCTGAGGTAGCAACTCGGTGTAATTTTAACTGCTATACGGCGTGCAATCTCTTTGCTAGAAATACTGATCTTACACCGACAACATGCTTTATACTACTCAGACACTCCCCCATTACGTCTACTTGCATATCTGCGCATGTGCTACCGTACATCACCTTACTTAATCTCCTGATTGGTCTTTCTGTCCGCTCTGCCTCTTCGTTCAGCTGATATGCTAATTTTTCGACTTCGTCTTAATTTTTGCACACCAATGTGCATATTCACCATAAACAGAAACAATATAAGTATAGTATAGTTTTGCGTTCGAAATTAGAAAAGCTCCGGAACACAAGAAGACTTATGAAGAACACAGGATACGTCTTGAGCAAGATATTGGTTTGGTTTATTAGGGCAACGCACACTAGGGCTATTTGCCAAAGGGGAGTAATGCCTTCTTGGAAGAATTTCTAAGAGAAGCTACATGGTATAAACGTTATACATAGGGAAAACCACGAAAACGCCCATGCAGACAGCCCGCTCGCTTGGAATAGAACCCAGGTCCGAACTACCAGTGTTCAGCGAATTTACAGCTCTGCCGCTGTCTTAAACATAAGATCCTGTGTTCAAGGCAGTTAAACTGAGTCGTCGTTGTTGAGTAGAGATTCGGTAGTGGAAAATGTAGGAGTTTCGGATGTTTTAAAGAGTGGGGAAAAAGATCATACACGCATATATTATCAATACTTACATCCGTCGACTCAATATGTCTGTAATTTTCCCGTCTGCTTTCTCCAGCGTCAAAAGTCCATTTCGGCTCGCGTGAAGGACTTTGAAATTCAATAGCTTCCTTGATTGCTTAGTTTGCTATATTGTTTTGTAGCTCAAATGTTTCTTGCTCTTTTTAGTTCCTTTTATTAATTTTGTAGGGATTTATTTTAATTGCCTAATAGTTATTTTTATTTCGAGACAAACCTTTCCTTTACCTTCTTGTTTCTCAGCTACGATTCACTACCATAATAAGTTTTCAGGATATCGTTTGATGTAAATGAGGTAGAAACCAGTATTTAAGTTGAAGTCTCGTTCACTTCCCTAGAAGAGCCGAGTACAGCATTAGCAGAGAGCCGAGTACAGCATTAGCAGAGAGTCTAATCTTACTACGATTCGTCCGTGTTTCAATGTGCCTGCTAGTATTCGTCGGTGATCTTGGATAAGGACCAACTCTTTTAGTTATTTCTGTGCTTTCTATTTTGATTGGTTTTAGTTTAGTTAGTATTAGATTAGTTCCTTGTTTTCTACCTTGAGTTAAGCCCCAAGTGAAGGCTTACTGTAAGCCCGTCTGTTAATCATTTTTGAATTGGAATAAAGGGTAAATTTAACCCTCCTTTGGACATATAATTTAGGTACGAGAACTGAGCGGTTATTCGCTGCACAATTTTTAAGCATTCTAGCTTTCAGTAACTACAAATATAGCTCGAATATTACAATTTATTTATTTATTAATTTATTGTTAATCATATATGACAATTCTCCTTCGATTTCTTTCGGTTATCGAAAAAAGTCACTCATATATTCCATTCGTAAAAGAAGTATATTAAAGCAAACTTTTGTAAAGCCCAGAAGATCTCCAGCTCACTTGAGACCGAGCGGTAAAACAGCTAAACGCAAGTAGTTTGGCTCGGGGTTAGAATTCCAACGAACGGGCTGTCTGCATGAGTGTTTTTATAGTTTCCCCCATGTGTAACGCGTATATAAGCCAGTTTCCCTTACAAAGTGCTCTACGAAGGCATCCCTCATGTGAGGCTGATAGCTCTCGAGTGCTTTGTCATAAACAAATAAACCAAATCGAACCATCCAAAAGTATTTTAGTAAATGAAGTTTTAAATCTGACTTTAAGCAAAAACTCAATATATTTTAATTCAAATGCAACAGATCTGTGCACCGGATTTTGCGACAATAAACTCTTCCCATTTCCTTCTTGAAGCTTGTTAAAACTAGCATTACGAAGACTTATGCTTTAGGATTAAAGCACAGGAATTATAATTCCTGAGAGCTAATGTTCTCTCTGAACCTTATTGTGGAAAGGATATCATAACTGGGTAGCAACATTCTAATTTCCTCTAGGGGATTTATCTTGCCTTCAGGAGCAAGTAGCGTTTGTTAATGATTCCCTTGTAGCTACTCTTGAACTGCATTAGTATCCTTTAAATGCTACGTAGCCTTGAAGGTTACGCGTCCAGAGCCATTCCGGAATAGAATTAATAGACGCAGATTTTATCACGGTCAGTTCCTGTGAGGTATTAAACCTCCAGGACACATACTCAAAGCACCTCTTTTGAAAAGCAGAATGCTCGAAAATTGGAATTCTGATTTGATGATGTAAAAGAGCACCCGATATGACACCCTTGAGACTATGGCTGTTATAGCAATAATTCGAGTACAAATTTATATTTATTCGCTAAATATTTCTCGTGAATGTCACAATTTGTTAAAATTAACCTCTGCCGAATGGGCCATTTAAAGGATCGTTTTAAGATTTTTAAAGTAAAAGTATTTTTTTAATTTTAGCAAAAAGAAATTAGACTGGTAACGTTGCAAGCTGGAAGGAAATAAATTTTAGGAAGCGTCGCAGAAAATGAAATTTGCAAACGAAAGTTTGATTAATCAATGTGATAATTAAAAAACTGATTGTCAGTGAAAATGATTAATAAAACAAAGTTATTATTTCGTAACATCTTTCGTAACATCCTTAACATTACATGTCCAAAGGAGGGTTAAATTTACCCTTTATTCCAACTCAAAAATGATTAACAGATGGCTCCTTCTCAAGCTTACAGTAAGCCTTCACCTGGGGCTTAACTCAAGGTAGAAAATAAGGAACTAATCTAATACTAACTAAACTAAAACTAACCAAAATAGAAAGCACAGAAATAACTAAAAGTGTTGGCCCTTATCCAAGATCACCGGCGAATACTAGCAGGCACATTGAAACACGCACGAATCGTAGTGAGATTAGACTCTCTGCTAATGCTGTACTGGGCTCTTCTAGTGAAGTGAACGAGACTTCATATCTATCATAAAAGGTAAGCGATACTGAAGACTATTTGCTGAGTTATCATCAAGTCTTTTAGCGTACTACTAAATCAGGAGAAGGATGTATAAAAACCTTTATTAATTCAAATAAATTTAAACAGTCGGCACCAAATCGTGCTTACAAAAAGCCAACACTTTTGGCTTAGATAAAAAGGTAATGAATAACTTAAAATTTCTGAAGTTAAGTATAGTCACAGTTTAAGTATTGTGCAAGCCGGCTCTGACTCGAAATCGACATAAACAAGCTTAATAATAAGAAAAACCGAACGCGCTATTATCGAGTTAGAAAACTAAATGTACTGTACAAATTAAAGTTATAAAATGTGGGCTCAGATCCGAGTTTGAACTCGATCCCGTCTTTCTCACAGACAGGCGCAGTAACGCTGCATTATAGATATTTTTACCTTTCTCTGTTTTATACTTGCAGATTTAAGTTCGGATGTCTCTTCGATTCGATCTTGGCTTACCAACTAAAGATGTCTTCAGATTTTAAGTGGTATTTTATTTATGAATGGATACATCTTACGTGAGGCAGCATTATTAAGACAAAATATAAATTTTTTACATTTACTTATGAATTTAATATCAACAAAGTTCAACTGAATATAAATATATAAGGCATTATTTAAATGTTTGAAGCCCCAGATAGAAGGAAAAATTACGTGAAAGCATAGCCATTACGGAAGCATTATAGACCTTTGACAGCATTATAGACCTTTGACAGCATTATAGACTTTTGACTTTGAGGTACCCATGTTTCTGATTTATTAATGAATTAACTGACCGTGGACAGAATAATCATAAGAGCAAAATAACTGCTGTGAACACGAGAACACTTTCTTGTACGGTTTATTAAAATATACACATTTTTTGCGGCATTCCATTTAAACTTATATCCTCGAATTTCATTAGATATATATTTCTGATTCAATTAATTCAGTTCTCACTTCGAGGCAAGGCAAATTTTCATAAAAAACTCAAAGCATCTTGATAAAAAAACTGTAGAATATAGTAAAACATAAAACGTCAAATGCAGTTAAGGAAGTTAATTTTTTTTACCATTAAAACTAGAGTGTCTACGAAAAAACAAGCAATTCGGCCAGCGGGCAGGAAGATGGACTTTTTAGTGCGGAAAATCGAAAGTTTATTTTTGGTCCGACTCGGCAAAAAGTCATTCAAAGCGCAGAAATTGACTTAAATAACTATTCTACTGAGTTTCAAACGCAAACAAATGGTAGTTCTTTAGGCTTACATCACCCCTTCTAAACTGTTGATAATTTTACAACTATTGCATGCAGATTTGCTTTAGGCATAGAAAACTTAATACACATTATTCTTATATACGCGTTCACAATTCAATAACATTTAAAGTGAAAAACGCACAATTTACGAACATAGAATAAAAAACCGAGCTCATCGAGCCGGGTAGTTGAGTGAGTGTATGTATATATACTTATATAAGTTTGGTGCAGCCGATTACAACCAAAAATAAAGATGCACCACTACATGTTTAACAGCCCCATATTCAAAATTTCAACTTCCTAAGTCTACTCGTTTTCGAGTTATGCGAGATGCATACATACGTACGTATGCCCGTACGTACAGACGCCATGAAAAACATGGCTTCTGAATCCCTTTTAAATTCATTTTACAACCCGTTTAAAAAAAGAGTCCTCTATTCTGTCCGTACGTACAGATGTCAAGCAAAACCATCGTTCAAACGGATTCAAGAGCGGTCAAAATGGATATTTTCGTTGAGATATGATACGGGAAGGTCTCGCGATTACAATATTTCCTTTCCTTAGGAACAAGGACTTAAAAACAGCCATGATTTCGATAGCTCTATTTGTAAAACAAGGAGGTAGTAAGTAATCCAAGTTAAATGGGCTTTTTAATTTTTCTACGTGCTTTTATAAAATTAGAATCACAGAACTTCGACTTAAACACTAATTAAGAACAAAAGAAAAAATTACGAAACTTAGCATTCTGTATTGTCCAAATTATCTTTTGCAGTTTCAAATAAGTGCCACTGCTGCATCTTTATTAAGTTTGGTTTGGTTTATTTGACTATGGGAAAGTACTGCAGGGCTAATTGCCTAAATGGTGGGATGCCTTCATGGAGGACTTTCTGAAGAAAACTGGCTTGTGTACACGTTGAACACGAGAAAAAACACGAAAACAGCTCATGCAGCCAGTCACGTCGCGGGATTCGAACCTCGAACCGAACTCCCAGTGTTCAGCGACTTTACTGATCGACCGCCGGTGGGTGACTTGTTAAAGAGTTTTAAACTACAGTTTACGCTACAGTAGTGCGCAGATTTTCTCACCCACAGCTGAACCACTCGTCATCTGACAGCAACTGGAATTATTTCATCGAATAATGTCAGTTAAATTGAAATATTTTTAAATTATATAAAATTCTCCGTGTAGTTTCCAGTAAAAAAGTATGAACAATCTCAAAAAGAAAAACAAAACTGCTGTGCAAATATAATACAACATTTATTATTTGTCAACATGCCTTTTTCTTTTAACTTTGGGGAGTTAATATTAGGGACTTTTGCCAAAACAATTGAAGGAACTTGGATTGTTATAACTATGTGAAACAAGATTCAAAAGACTTGCATCTTCCATATTTCATAACAGCAAAATCCTATTTTAGCTGGAAGTATTCAAGTATTTGTTGTTGAAAAATTTAGTTCACATGTGTTCTTAAAAAATGAACACTTGATGCAACGGCTTAAAAAAGTTTCGTTTACGAAAGAACCCAAACCAGTAAATTACTTATTAACAATGTCAGTTCCCAAATTAATATAGAAAACAATATATGAGTAAACTGTGGACTCTGGGACATAATCGCAAAAATTTGAATTAAGGGGACAGTGGACATTAAAAAATTTTTTTTTAATTATTGTCATAGAGATATGAAATTTTGAATGCATGTCTATTTTAACATGATTATATCAAATACCCTTGAAAAAAAAATTCTGGCTTATTAAAATTTAAATTTTTTAAAATTTCTTTTTAATTTTTAAATGTTTTTCGAAATGCTCCATGCGTCTTAATTTTTTCTATTTCTTTTTACTTTTGCTTTATTTTCATTTAAAAATGCATTAAAAACACATTTTGGTATTAATTAGTTAATCGAATAAAATGTTGATTTTTAATTAATATTTCTTTTACATATACCTAAATTTTAGACAAAATTTCACACTTTAATACACTTTAATTGGACTTTTATCCCCTTTATTAATTTGGATTAAAAAATGCATACCAACTTTTGTTACATGTATAAACACGAATCTAAATTACAAATTACAATCATTTTGAACATAAACTAAAGCGCATGGAGCATTTTGAAGATGTAATAATGACGAAAATTTCATTATGAGAAAAATACAATTTAAGAATATTTTTACACTTACCTTTAATACTTACTTCTCAGTGTATCCTAATACATGATTTTATTTAATATACAATATTTTAATATTGTTCTATCTATGCATAAATATTTTTTCGACTAATAAACTTGTAGAATGCTAAGAAATGACTTTAATTAATTACTTTAGAAATTTTCTCGAACACGTTCGGTAACACATTTTTAAACAACTAAACACATTTTAAAACTATTAATCACTTTAAAAACTTCCTGCACCATACGTTTTCCCTTCCTTATTTACATTTTCATTATATTTAGTTGTTTTACATATTTTTTTGGTAATTCGCCTTTTCTTATATTCATTCGAACACCTCTTTTCACTTTGGTCTATACGACGTTTATCTCGCCTCTGTGCAATAGATATTGAACATGAATTTATATATTCCTGTTCTATACTTAATGTATTTAAACATCCAAAATTAAAGTCACTAACTGCTGTAATAACAGCCATTTCAAGTCTTTTCTTTGATACAAATGTTTCTTTCGGGCAGTTTTTCCAAATAACACTGTGTAAACTCTCGTTAGTGTTTTGTGTTTTCCCAGATATACATCTTGCTAAAAGTTCATTGCTAGCTAGTCTTTGATACACTGGAAGAATTTTGGATAACACGTCTACTGTTAGTTTAGTTTTCATCATTGAATGAGATTTAGGTTTCTCATTTTTGGCAATACTACGTTGAAAAAAACACCATGATTCGACACCTATTGGGCATTTATTATGTCTGGGCAAGTCGTCTGTGGAAGAACAGTGAAAGAGAGTCGCATAAATTGCAGTCTTCATATCTTGCACATTAGGTATGTTATCCTTTATTGCTTTCCTATAAAAATTCGTTAATTTAAGAATTGTTTCTTCTTTGAGACTACCTTGTTTACGACCACCGATAGTCACACCTTTAGCTCGCCACTCTTTGACTTTATTTCGAAGACTAGTCCCTAATCGTTTTGATACGTGATTAATACATTCTTCCTTTGACAGTTTTGTATCCTGGCCATAAACATTTAGTTCTGATAAATGCTGAAAAGTTTTTGCATCACCATCAGAAAGCATATTGACATATCTAAAACCGCAACTTTCGGATCGCTTCCACATAATTTCCGCTGCAGCCATTTCCATTGAATTAGACGATCCTTTGAAGTTTTCACAACATTCAGGAATATGACTTTCAAACCAAATACTAAATTCAGCAGTATCTGTGCACAGATCCCTTTTAGTATTGACACATTCGGCACAATACTTTGATAGTATTTCGAAATCGATTACAAGTCCCGTCAAAACATCTACAACAACTCCAATACCATACAGTGACGTATGACCACGCTTATGCCATGTCCCATCGTATGAAACAGTTATGTCAATAATTGATTTATGTAAAAGATCGACATTTAATTCTTCGTGTCATTCGTGACATTCAATTTGAAGAATGTCGTCTTTAAATTTTTTTTTCTCTTCATATAAACTGTGCAAACATTTTGAAAACGTTTTCTTGTCCATTGAATGAATACCAATAGCCATAGAAAATACTTCCAATGCTGCGTGACCTTTCCCAAGTTTTAGGAATGCATTTACAAGTTTTTTATTTGCATCAAAGCATTTAGATTCCTTTGCACGTGGGCTAGAAAATATTGAACTAAACACCTTGTTACAAAATTTGCAAATGAGTTCAATCTTAGTTGAATAACCAAACATTCCCTTTGAAATTACATCTAAAGAATTATTATTGCATTCATCACATTTAACATTCTGCAACAAGGATGACTACATTTCGCTGTTCATTAAAATATACGAACTCTTTTCACTACCATTTTCACTAGAATTTGCTGAAGATTGAATAGTTGTTTTCAGCTTAGTTGCAATTACACTCGCAGTTGTATCTACAATTGAGTTTGGCTTTAGAATTTCACCACTTGTCATATCCTCTATTTCAGTGTCAGCAATTTTTTCTGCCGTAACAACATCTACAGATGACCATCTACTACGAAAATTCTTCGAGCATGAACGAGTTTTTTTAGAACGTCTTGCGGTTGACGATACCGCTTGCTAATAGCATGCATTATGATAGCACACGTAAAAAGAAACAAATTTACCAGTATAATCAAAATACTAAATTCACGAATAAAATATTATCAACAGTACCTTCTAGCCCTTAGAAGCACATTTTTAGAACGTAAACAAAGATAACTGACGACAGAAATCACGAACGCTAACAAGCTAAAAAGCAACGCTTAAAAATGTAAACAAACGCGCAGAAAGTAGTTACAGTTACAGCTAAGGTCAATGGTTTGCTCGCAGTAAAAAGTATTAATTCCTTTAATTAAAAAATCGTAAAATAACGTTTCTCAAATGTTTGTTTACCATTGTACAGCCATTTAAATGTCCCTTTAAATGTCAGTAAAAAAGTAAACACATATATTCAAATGCTTATAACTTCTTTAAAAATAATTTTACACGCAAGCGGGTTTTTGTAGAGGATAGAGTGAAAACCATAGAATATCATCATATAAAAAAATTTTTTTCGAATTTTTGGTCGATTTCGCTTAAATCATCGTCCACTGTCCCCTTAAGTTCCACACTTTTTTTTAAATAATAAAATGCGCAAAAAGAAATTTTTAGCAGGTAACTAACATAACGGTCATAACTGTCATATAAACATAACTGTCATATAAACTTTTGTAGAATTTTTTTTCCAGAGTTAGTGTTCTAAATGAATGTAAAATCAGAATATTTAGTTAGAAATACAGAAAATTCAGTTTCTTGTATTTACGATATGAGCAAATTCCTATAATTTTCTGCAGTGGTAGAACTTTTTAAAGTTTTAACAAACGTTTAAATGAGACTGAGACTGAATCTCTGATATTCATTTCTCTGCCATAATATAGGAAAAACATTTTTAATTTCAAAGATTTTCACTTTGATCTTCTGATATTTTTGAATCAGTCATAAGGCGCTTGATATCGAAGTACTGAATTTAAGAATTTCAGAGAGACGAAAAAATCATATTTCTTAAAAAGAAATCTGAAAGCTTTCAGATTTTATATTAAGCCCAAAGGGGTGTTTTTTTCACTACACACACATAGAAGTTTCGACAGCATTTGTGCTAAAAATATTTAAAAACAACATATGTTTAGAATTTCAGATAGAGAGACTCCGCGCTGATAATGAAAATGTTTTATTCCGTACTGCCATTGCTCGTTTTGAAATCGTTGAGTTTTTTAATCAAAAAATCGTTAAATTTTTACAAAATGTGAAATAGGTAATAAACTCAAAATTCAAAATTTAAGCTTTCCCAGGTGCTTATGTTCAGGGGGAGGACTATGTTTTTCGAAGTTTGATGTCTCTAGATCCGTTATTTTTTCACAATGCGAGAAACATACATACATTCATGCAAATTCTTCATTATTTAATTCCTTTAAATATAATACAGAGTGATAATATTTGGTGGGAACAATTTGAAAAGTGATTCAACGCTTATAGGACAAGGCGTTTTGGTTACGGAGTGCCTTTGCAAATTAACTGCAATTACCCCCACATCATAATTAAGGGAAACGAATTAAATAAGAGAAAGCACTAGTTAAAGATTCAAGAAAAAGAACCGTTACGGGTCTAAGGCAGGAGCTGAATTAGAAGTAATGCTTTTAGTGATTCGATACAAAATGCCGTAAATCGAGAATAATAGCCATTCTGAGCTAACGCTTCTTTGGGTTAAAAAAAATGTCTAATTTTATAAAAACATTAGGAATAATAGCACGAAACGGAAAAAAAAGAATTTCTGTTTTTAGAAAGACTTAATACTCGAAAATATCCTAGTTCAGTTATTCGCAGTATAGTCATTCGCGGCTGATAGTTCTAAGACTAGTCTTATATGTTAAATTATACTCATTAGTGAAAAAAACGCCAAAAAAAGATTACTGCTTTATTTTGAAGTACGGCAACAAAATATGGCATGCAATTATTAAAATTCTTTTTGATAGCATACATTATATTTAGTGTTTAATCATTCATTTGATGGCATTTACTAGGAATGATTGAGAAAATTATTCTGAGGTTATTTTAAATCACTCATTATAATTATCTACCAATCTTTTTCAATCATTTCAACTAAATTCTAAGAAAATGCTTTTAGAGAAATTCTACTTGAAATGTAAAAAATTACTTAGCAATCATCTTCGAACACTTGTTTCAGCACATAGATGCCCCGTAGCGTCGTTCTAGATAACTTGAACGATTTAAAACGTCTATCGCGTAGAATTACCTTTATTACAGAAAAACTATCTTTATAAGAGAGAACAGGGGTGTCAAAGAGTGAAAGATATGGCAGATAAAGTGATTGTGACATGATAGAAGTCTGTTTCTGATCAAAGAATCCAAGCTTCTTAACTCGGACATCCTTCAAATTCCATTATTGCAAGTTTCATGCACGTGATCATCATTTTGAACCTTTTTGAACAAAGAGGTATTATTGCATGGTAGTACGGCCTTAACAAACGAAAGTAAATGTACTCTACTAATACCTTCCGCGTTAAGACATAAAATAATCATAATGCTTGGGTTACGTTTAATGAAAGGCAGTGACACTTTTTCGCATGTAATATAAAAGCCGTAGTTCGTTAGTTTAGTTAAAACATCACAATAGAAAATAAAGTGAAAAATATATTAATAACTAGCTGATATCCGCCCGCTTTGCTGGGCACTCTATCTATTTGAATGGGAGACTAGACTTCTTATATGGACGAAATGTCGAATCGATAATTAATGTAAATGTTTTAAATTTAAAGTCGGGACATATAGTGCCAATCTGTCATACACAGATTTCCACATCACCCATGAGGTACTGTGTATTGGGATGCGTCCCCATTATTTAACGTGGCGGGATTCTCAGTAGGCCTACACCACGAAAAATTGTCAGCATAAAACTAAGGACATATTTTGAGAATTTTTTAAATATTTGTTCAATTTTTAATTAATGAAATCAAATTTTTTTAACAATTATAATTATTTGTTCTTGATTTCTTTTTAGGTATAGCAATTTTTATAAATAACAACATTTTTATTTTTTATCGGAATAATTTATTTCTCTTAATAATCACATTTATTTTCATGAAACTTATGATAACGGTTAAATATATATAAAACTGTAAAATAATATATTTAAATTTATAAAACTTCTCTGCAGACAACATTCTTCGTACATTTTTCTGGTTGAAAAACGATGAGATCACCAAGTGAACTTACTCTTGAACACGCCACATAACTAAGTAACTACTTTATACCCAAACCGTGAACTTAATCACAATTTGGGGACTGATACAAAGCATCAGTCAGTGGTCCCCATTGGATGGAAAGAACATACCTGCTGAGTCCCGGAGTCCCACATCCCCGAGAACACCAACAATTTTAGGCTCCCTCTTGAGACTCACCGCTAAACTGGCCAGCCAAGACCACTGTCCCAGAGCTCAGAGACCACGGTGGGGTGGGTATATAAACTTGGAGCTTTGGCTGGCCGTAGAAAGATGCTACCTTCTAGTACTATGCGAGCAGCCCCTCCCTTCAGGTTTTACACAGAATACCGCGGATAGCGTGGACCGGACGCTCAATGGCCTAGGCGCTATTCGGCTACTGAGACCCTAGTTACCGGGGACTTACGCCGTCTGGACCGTGAAAAGTGAAGAACCCCACCCCACGGCCATCGGGAACCGCCAAGTTCATGAATTTTATACCCTCCGTGGCCGGGACTGCCTAGGTACAGATCCTAGCCAGTAGCTTCGCAGCCCGGAAGGAGAACGCGGCACATAAAATTGACCATGAGAAAAAACAGTAATTTTGTAAATGTACGCCAGCTAATTTTAAACTCTGCCCTTGTGGTTTATTGATAGTCTTCGCAAAGCAAACTTTAACCGGAAACTGCAAAACGTAAAATCACGTCAATTACATAATTGCTTAAAATTACGTATATGTTAAATAGTTAAAATTACAGAAAAGGTTTTACGTAAAATCCGTCCTTAGTGCGCGTCTACATTGTGGAATGAGTAACTATGCAAAATTTCAAGTCAATCGGGTGCATAGTTTCGGAGATCTCGTGATGAGTCAGTGGTATTTCGCTTATATATATATATATTGTTGTGTGCGTACGGGTTCGTTATGGATTGAATGCACAAGTCGCTAAAAAATTAACAAAATGTATTTTTCCACAAGAAATAAATCAAAATGCTGAAATATTTCTTCAGAGATATTCGTACATTATCACAATATCTCAAACATTTAGCAAAACTCAATTCAAAACAGATAAACTAATTCTATCTCACAGCGAAATCGCTACAGCATTAAGTAAATAAACAGCTACAACTACAACAACAACTGAGATGAGTTCTTTCAATTCGGCTTTTATAAGCTTTTTAATCATTCCTAGAACAATCTCGATTTTTTTATGGCAACAGTAATTACGAGATATTTATTTATTAAATATTAGATGCACGCGCTCTTTTGTTTTTATTTTTCCGACGTAGCTTTCTCTTCAAAAATAGTCTACGTTGCACGGGAAAATAAAGCAATTTTAATTACAATTCTAAATAAATAGCCAAATAAATATGAAATCCGTAACACTATATATATATATATATATA
>KK112511.1:176049-196554 GCA_000611955.2 Stegodyphus mimosarum | reverse complement strand
TCTTCTTTATATATAGATAGATAGAAAGATAGATTAAGGTATTTATTTACACAGTTATTAGGCTAGTTGATCAATGGATTGTTTAAAGATATTGTTTTGCCGTCTTTATTCAATAGCAGGCTTATTCATTTATTCCTGCAAGAACAATCAAATGAATTTCTATCAAAATGAATACATATGCAGCATCTAATAAAAATATTGTGTATTTT
The DNA here is from genome assembly GCA_000611955.2 of Stegodyphus mimosarum. NCBI lineage: Eukaryota > Metazoa > Arthropoda > Arachnida > Araneae > Eresidae > Stegodyphus > Stegodyphus mimosarum. Next base: position 196,345 of record KK112511.1, on the reverse strand, counting down.
TATAACAACTAAGTAGCAAGCTACAGAAATTTAACCTAGCGTGATACAATCATCACCGTAGGTATAATATCCCATTTCCCAATCAAACTATTCTAGAACAACGCTCCATTTTCTAGCACCGAGCGATCTGAGAGCAAATAAGCTGTATGTAGTGCTTCGAGCTGCGTCGACAAGGAAAGATCAGCACACATATCTCCCATCATTTGCCTAATGTCTTAGTTCATGGCTCGCCTCAAAGATAACCCAAGAAACTCCACTGAAGAATCAATCAGGCGAATCGGTCACGTTCACTCGGCATTGGATTGCATGCCATGTTTCCTCCAGGAACAAAGTATGGCAGAAATCGCCACAAACACGCCAGAAATTTATCAGAGGACACGGGGAGAGAATTTTAGGAGGAGTTCGGGGGTGAGCACAAGGTTGAGGGGAAGACGCTAAGTGAATATAACTCATGGCTCTGTATTCGGAACGCGGCGAAATAATTTCCCAGTGTCACGCAAACGTCAGTCCATCCTGTAGCCCCCATGTGGACGGTACAACACGCACGCCCACTCTTCTGTTATTGCTGTCAGGATAATATTTTCATTAGATTGGATCATTCGCAAAAAATCACAACTTTTTCAATTGCGTTTCGGCAAGCAATTGTTTTTAAGCTTCGCCTAGGAGCTACAAGGAATGATTTATTGGGGTCTAAACAGAAAAGGTAATTGATTAAAACTTAAAATTGGCATCATGGTTGTATATCTCGCTTTTTTTTTTTTTTCAGCACAAGACCTGCGAAAAAATGTAGTCGTTAAGTGTTAGTAAAGAAAGTGAATTTTCTGTAATAAATAAAATAAGTTGTATTTTTGATTATTCATTTATTAATTACATTTTTTGCACAAACTTTTGTTTCTTATTAAATTTCCGATGGTTTTGTTAAGATTACATTTTTAAACAGATTGGTATCTCCGCAAATACACTGAGAAAGAGAGTTAGAAATAAGAATGGACTTAATAAATAAACAAATATAATGCTTACATATTAATTAACTATAGGGCAATGATTCACGAATCAGCACTAACAGGAAATAGCTTATATATTCTCAGTACAAGTACGATAGGATAATCTGTAGAGTCAACAATAGAATCAAAAAACGTCTACATATGATAAGCTCCTTTCTTTGGTTGCAAAGCGTGATAATTGATCTTTCACTGCTCCATATTTCAGTAATATTTCATTCAATTTCACATTAAAAGATAAATATTTTCACTTTTTACTAAAACCTTATTACCTATAAACTACACTACATTTTAAAGTCTCTTTCGCTTCTATTACTTTCTTGTACGAAGTAAAAAGGAAGTATTGTAAACGCGAAAAATTTCGGGCCTTATATTTCAACGAAAATATCCATTTTAGCCGCTATCGAATGCAATTTAACGATGCTTTAGCATGATATCCGTAAGTAAGGACAGAATAAAGGACTCTCCCAACAAAAAAAATATAAAACTCATTTAAAATGGATTCTGAAGAGATTTTTTCGTTGCGTCTGTGCGCACGTACGTATGTATGTAGGTATCTCGCTTAACTCAGAAACGAGTAGCCTCAGAACTTTAAAATTTTGTATATAGGACTGCTATAACATGTAGATGTGCACCTCCTATTTTGGTTGCAATCGGCTGCCCCAAAAGTATATAAATATATGTATATATCCATTCTGTTACTTGGCTCAGTGAACTCAGTTTTTTTATTCTTATATGTTGGTAAATTATGCCTTTTTTGCCTTAAAAATGATTGAATTATGTTGTTCTTATCTTCCGGTTAAAGTTTTTATGCCTTTAGTAAATCTGCATTCTATATTTGTAGAATTATCAACAATTTAAAAGTTAATTTAGAAGTCAAACAACAAAAATCAGCTTTATATTTTCAAATTTTCATAGGACTAGTTTCGATGGTTTTACCGAACCATCAGCCTCAGCTGCAAAAGCGCAAATCATATAATGATTAGATAAGATAAGATAAGAAAGCCTAGACAGGAGACAAGCTACTGGCGCCCTCTATTTATGAAACCAGAACTAAAACATAATTTCTTTAAAGGCTGAAGGCAAAGATGGATTGGAATTAGGGTTGTTAACTATAACAGAAAGATTTTTTTTTAATGTGAAATGCCTCTAGAAAATCCAGTTCACCAATGGAAGATGTTTTTTGAATATTATATCTTATCTCGTTCATTTGCGCTTTTGCAGTTGAGGATGATGGTTCCGTAAAACCATCCAAACTAGTCCTGTGAAAATTTGAAAATATAACGCTGATTTTTGTTCTTTGACTTCTAAATTAATATTTGCTCGGCGTGTCATTGTATCTTAATTTAAAAGTTGTTAAGTGCAGCTAACTCTAATTTTTGTTTATGGTAGGAGCCATATTTGTTTACATTTCAAACTTAGCAGAATAGTGGATTTGTTGCCAATCTAGAGAAACTAAGCTTCGCAACAACAAAGGTAACGCCTTCTTTTATTATTGCGAATTAAATCATGCTTAACCCATTCTGGAATTTATTTCAGGAAATAATTGTTTAAGACTTATTTCTTAATTTCAATATAGATATTTTGACTTTTTATCTATTTTTGCCTTCTCGCGAAATGAGAACTGAATTAATTGAATGAGAAATACTGAATCGTCTGTGAAAAACTGTTTCTTTAATTTCTTTTACACATCGTTTTATATTTATTATAGTGTTTGAATAGAACAGGTGGCTACGATTAGGTAATTCTCCAAATGATATACATAATTTTTGCGCATTCTGAGTTATAAAATAAATGAGATGTAACGCTGTTAAGTGAACCTACAGCCAGAGTGTCGCTATGGTAAGCAAATATAGTGAATTTTAAAGAGTGCATTTATTCTATTGTGATTTATGCGCTATCAGTGAAGTAAATTTAATTCAATGCAATAAGTTTAAAGAGTTATTCGTGACGTGCGAATTTTTTGGATCTGTGTTCTCTTCAACGCCTGTGTGGATTATTATTTTCAACTTGTGTATGGTGTTTCTCCTAGTGGATTACTGTGCCAAGGAGTGGAAAATTACGCATTTTATGTGTTTTTAAGTGTACATAGGCGGGAAATTGAGTACCGTCATGGATAACAACGTGATCGCTGAAGCTGTTCGTCAGCAGCTTCCTGGATTACCAGATGAAGTGTGTGCGTTTGCGAACCGTATTCTCGATAAAAATTGGAGTGAATTATTAAATAAGGAAAAATATTCGCTAAATGATTATATTCAAGCTCTTCACCATGCTGAAAAAATTAAGATGCATATGGAAACTTCCAAACAATTGTTCGACGGACTGATTTCGGATATTCAAAATGAGGATTATAAATGTGAACTCGCAAATAAATGCCTACAACAGCAAGGTATAGCTGAAGGATTATTACAACTGTACAGAGGTAAGTGCGAAACTTTTGGCATGTTAAATCCTAATTATGCTAATGCTAGTATTAATGATTTAGTTGTTGAAAATTTTGCTAATAAATCTTTGTGTAATTCGAATACTGTTGAAAATTCTAAAATTAGTAAAAATACAGTAGTTAATATCGAATGTGATACTGATAGTGATGTAGTTGAAATAAATGATAAAAAAGTAAAAGGTTCAAAAGTTAAGAAATCCTCTCGTAGAACTAAGCGTTCTCTAGCAGATTCTGCTGACAATGAAGGCTTCTTACAGCCCAAAAATCCTGCTAGACCTGCCAAGTTAGTAAAACCTAATTTGGACTTACCAGTCCAAAATAAATTTGAAAATTTGAAAGTAACAGATAATCTGGATTCTGGTAATGATGAGGCTAATCCCTCAGTTGATCAAGTTAATATTGATGTACAGAAACCCAAAATTAGGCCCATCATGGCTAAGCCGAGTGCTAAATTCTCGGATTTTATGAAGCAGTTAAAAGATGATACAAAATTAGAATTTGCCGGGAGAGTCAGTGGTGAGTTCCTAAAGATTTTCCCCAAAACTGAAAATGATCACCGTGAAATAACCCGTTATTTAGATGTGAAAAAAGTTGAACATTATATAATCACAAATAAGGTGGAAAGACCTATTAAGGTCGTTATTCGTGGTTTACCGATAGATTGTCCCGTGGATGAAATTCACGAAGGATTAATTAACCTAGGCTTCAAAGTTAGAAAGGTCTCACAAATGCATAGGTTAAAAGGAAAAACACCACTGCCTCTCTATCAGGCGCAAATAGACAAATCTCCTGATATTGAAAAAATTTATGAGTTGGACTATTTTATGTATTTCTATGTTTCTATAAAACCATACAAAGTGCATGGAGGTGTTGTGCAGTGTCACAACTGCCAACACTTCCATCACTCCTCTGAGGTATGCAAATTAAAACCTCGATGCGTTAAATGTGCCGGTCCTCACCGCACTGAAAATTGTTCAGCAAAACGTATTGATAATCCCCTTTGCTGCAATTGCAAACAAAGTGGACATACCGCGAATTTTCGAGGGTGTCCAAAATTTCCCACGACTTTCAATAAAAATGATGTTAATTCTGTTCCTGATAAAAATGTTGTATATAATGCTGGCTCAGTACAGCAGAGTAATGTTACTCCTGGCAGATCATATGCTGCTGCTGTTAAAAATCAAAATGTTAAAAAATCTGATAATGTTTCTGATAGCTCAGTGTCTAGGACTGACAATATTGTTATGCAAAAGAAACCTGGTGGTGTGAAAAACACCCATAAGAATAAGGACTCTGGACTTTATGACTTGTTTCAATTTCTGAAGGAATTAAGCAATCTCTTTTCTGGTATATCCTTATATAATGTAATGCAAAAAATCAAAACTAAATTACCTGAGTTCCAAAGTTCTGAAAATGCTATAGATAAATTATTTGTTTTATTTTCATTATTTGAAGATATCTTTGGTTCTCTTAACAATGTAAACAATGAATAGTGTAGCACATTCATGTATTAATATTATAACGTGGAACGCAAATGGTTTATATCAAAAAATGTCTGAATTGAGAGATTTTGTAAATGAGTACTCTCCCGACCTAATGTTCCTACAAGAACACAAGCTTGGCCCCAACAATCCTATTTATGTACCAAATTATATGGTTTACAGATCCAATAGAATGAATTCAAATTCTAGAAGACGCAGTGGTGGCACTGCGCTCCTCGTAAAACGCTGCTTACCTCACTACCCTGTCCAAATTCCACAGCTTTCAGCCATAGAGGCTTCAGCTATTGCACTCACAACAAACACTTCCACAACATACATTTGTATCTCCACATACATACCACCCTCACGCAATAGTTCTTTAGTCGCAAATGACCTAAACATTCTACTAACACTTGGAAATCATATAATTATTGGTGGAGATCTTAATGCAAGACATAGATTCTGGAACTGCTATAATTCTAACACAATAGGTAACGTAATATTTAACTTGGCCCGCGCGGCGGTATTACGCATAGCAGCTCCTCAAACCCCAACACGGTATACTGCTGGTTCAACTGGTATTCTGGATTTCTTCCTTTTACGGAACACCAGCGATCCGCTGGATGTAACCGTACTTGATGAACTATCTTCAGACCACAACCCAGTTCGAATGAACTTGGATATCAGCAGATATACTACACCAGACACAAGAGCCGTTATCACTGACTGGCAATTATACGCCAAAGCTCTAAACAACATTCAATACACAATCCCAGCATTACACTCAGGTAACGCCATTGATAGTTTTGTCGAGGAGTTCACTGCAAAAATTAAAAAAGCATATGATGACTCTCAAAAAAGGATTCCCTTCAGGAAAAAACCAAGATCACGTGAAATGTCCACTCTTACTAAACAAAGAAATGCTGCACGTAGGCTCTTTCAAAGGACAAAGAACCCCTTGGATAAGCACCGCCTAAATCGTCTTAATGCTGCTGTCAGGTCTCTTACATATAAAGAATCACAACTCCACTGGACTAACTACATTAACTCGCTCTCTGCTGAGGATACCTCCCTGTGGAAAGCTGTTAATAGACTCACGAAATGCTACAGGAAAATTCCGCCCCTTAACGGCCCTAATAGGATCCATTACACGGACGCTGAGAAGGCAGAACTGCTCGCACAGATTCTGGAGTCTCAGTTTCGTCCCAACGACATACATGACACTGATACTGAACAACAGATTAATGAATTCCATTCCAACTTCACAACAATACCACACACAAACATCATTGCCCCAGTCATGCCATCAGAAGTCTGTGGCTATATCAAGAAGTTAAAGAAAAAGAAGAGTCCTGGCTTCGACAAAATTACGAATGTCATGATAAAAAAATTTCCTATTAAAACTGTCTTCATGCTTACCAAGCTCATCAACAGCATTATGCAGACCCAACACTTTCCCAATCCGTGGAAACTGGCAGCCATCTCGCCTATCCTCAAACCAGGAAAACCAGCTACATCACCGACGTCGTACAGACCAATCAGTCTTCTGTCTTGTATTAGTAAAGTGGTTGAAGCTGTCATTCTTGCCAGAATTAATCAACACCTGGAAGAAAACAACATTCTTATCCCCTGTCAATTTGGGTTCAGGAAACAACTGTCGACGACCAACCAACTCTACAGAGTGGTGGAAATGATTACAGAAGGAAGGCAAAGAAAGAAAATTACTGGTGGCATTTTCTTAGACATAGCCAAGGCTTTTGATCGCGTATGGCTGGACGCATTAGTCTACAAAATCCACACACTGGGTTTCCCAGTTTACATCACGAACATAATTAAATCCTACCTAACTGGTAGACACTTTGTCGTTCATATTTCTGGCACATATTCCACCAGCCGTGCAGTACTTGCAGGCGTCCCACAGGGTTCTCTTTTGGGACCCACACTCTACAATGTTTATATGAACGACATACCCACAGCAGACAACACTATACTGGCCATGTATGCTGATGACACAGCGATCCTGGCACAAAATGCATTTCTTAGTCCAGTAATCCAACGATTACAAAACCACATCCATGCACTTGAGACCTGGCTAGTTAAATGGAAGGTGCAAGTCAACCTGGAAAAAACGCAGGCTATATTGTTTACAAAGAGAAAGAAAATAAAAACAAACCTTCAATTCTATGGTACGGTACTTCCCTGGGCCAAGCAAGTCACTTACTTAGGGGTGATCCTCTGTAAAACTTTCTCATGGTCCCCACACATAACACATATTCTCAAAAAGTTTCGAGCCCGTAAATCGCAACTCTTTCCCTTAATTGCTCGGAATAGTATTCTATCTATAGACAATAAGTTACTCATTTACAAAACCATTATGCGTCCACTATTAAGTTATGCCTGCCCAGTTTGGGCATATTCATGTCGTTCCAACCGTAAAAAATTGCAAACTGCTCAGAATGGTGTTCTGAGGCAACTAGTAAATGCACCATGGTACATCCGAAATAGTAGAATTCATCTAGAACTGAACATCGAACACATTCATAATTTTTATTGTAGACTAGCTAGGCAGTTTCATGTAAATCAAACCAAAATTAGTAACCCAGATATTTATATTCCTGATTACGAAGCTGCTGACCCTGTAAACTTTGTACGACCAATGTCAATTCTTTACCTGGCACCTGTTTAAGCATTATAAACATTGTACATTCTGGATTTAATTAGAAATGTTCTAAGTTATCATTTGTGTGTAATATTTTTCTCTTATTTTTCTATTATTACTTTTCTTAGAGTTATTATGTTATTCAATTATGTTTTTCTAACATGCCAAAAGATTCGTACTTTTTATTCTCTTGTCATTTCAAATATGTTATCTCACCAGCTCGACAACTTCTGTGCATATCTTTATCCCTTTAGAGTTTCCCACAGTTTAAAAAAAAACTTATGTAGTTAGGTACTCAGCTTTCAATTCACTCAGTTTATTTAACGATATGATTAGGAAATTATATACGTTTACAGTAGGGGTAAGGCTTATTAGCCTAGGCACCCTGGCGTTGCGCCTCAACCGATGCTTCAACAATAAGTTTAAATGAAATGCAAAATGCATATAATTTAATATTCCGTACAAGGAAGTCATGTGGTGTATACATCAGATTTTTTGCTTAATTTTCTCTATCCCGATTAAAAGAGCCACTGGTTTTTATTGTTTTAAAGGGAAAATATCTTATGAATAAAATGTCAAAAGCTTTGCAAGGTTTCACGAATCCGTCTTGTAGCACACTACCATTATAAAACAGTCACTTTTCATATTAATTTAGTTAGCACTTTCCATTAAGGCCGACAGGTGTAAATTATACAATTAATTTTTTAATTCAATTTTTACACTACTCGCCCAGAAATTAGTGTAAGAATTGCGATTTTTAATATGCCCAATAATATTTACCCGTTTTACGATGGCTCTTTAATCCGGCATAATTTAATTTAGCAAATTACAAGTAATATTAATTTGATTAAAGTTGTCAGGACTGGGTGTTCTATGCATACTCTTGGCGAACATATTCGTGAAGTAACTAAGTCCTGATCTTGAATAGGGAGCTGAATGCAGCTATGTTCTGTGGTAGAAAACTGTGGTTAAGTGGTAGAAGAACTGCACGTAAGAAGAATTTAAAATCCTCTTTTATTAAACCAGAATTATATACAGCCACTTCCCAACTCGGGAGGGATATAGAAAATAATGACCGCACTTGGGTCTAAACTGAACAATCAAATAATTTAAACTAAATTTAAATAGAAATTAAGTAATCGTTGCTCACAGAGCTATGAACGCGAGGTTGGCCTCTATGCTAAATGGTGCGTAGCAAGGTTTAACTAATACTAACGCACTTAGATTGACTTCAATAAGTAACAGAGTAACAGCGCTAAGGCTTAGAATTTAAATACTAGCTAGTCAGGCAAACGTCGAACAGAGCAGCAGTGGTCTGAGACTAAAAGCTCTCTCACACGTAGAAGTTCCCACCTAATCGTTTAAATATAAACTTGGCCCTCCTTCAAATTAGCATAAAGCTGAAACGCGCGCTCATTCTAACGGGAAGTTGAAATAAGAACAGATAGAAAAAAGCAAATTAAAATAAAACTTTGTTAGTTTAAACTAAAACCTTACAAAGTAACAATTATACTTTATTTTCTGCATCTTGAATTTTTGGTACTAGATATGTTTATTGCAATTGCTTACAATTTTGATTGAACTGTGGTTAAGCTTGGCTTTGTGAATAAACTCTAATGAAGAATTTACGATTAGCACAAAATTCATCATCTGATTTGTGATCGGAGTATTGTTCCTTTTATTTTCAGGTCAAAAGAGAATTGAAATTTTCGTGCAGCTGAGGGTTCGGGGGGGGCAGAAAAATAAAAAATTGTTTTAAATAAAAAATTCTTCTAATTTATTAATAATGCAAATTTAATTTAACAAGCTCATTAAAAAATAATAAAATAATAAGCAAGTTAATTAACAACTTAATCTGTTTAAAAAAACAGCTTATTAAATTACAAGTACATCATATTTGATATGTGGAAAATCAAGGCTTTTTTTTTTAAAAAAAACTTCCTTCTAGGGAGTAAAAAAAGTACTGTATTCACGAATAATTTCGGGTATCATGTTTCCATGAAAATATCCATTTTGAGGCTCTCGAATCACATTTCAAGAAAAATTTTTTTTTCGTAACATCTGCTGCACATACGGCAGAATATATCACCCTTTTTACCAAAATGGATTTTAAAATGGATTTAGAACAAATTTTTGGTGATACCTGTAGTTACGTACATAAGTGCATACGTACGTAGGTATGTATCCCGCATAACTTAAAAAGGAGTACCCGTAGAGCGTTGAATTGTATGTTGTTCTTATGCTCCAGTTACGGTTTTTATGCCTTTAATTAATTTGAATATAACAGTTAAAGAATTATCAAGAACTTAAAAATGGAGCTAGGCATAACGCGGTGGCCATTTATTTGCATTTGAAACTGTTCGTAGAACAGTGAATTTAGACAAGCGCCTGGCCCCACCCACCACCCCAAGCTCTTATTGGATACTACTTGTGATGTCATAGAGTGACGAAATGAATTCTCCGCGGCATTTTTGCGCGCGAAAAGCTTGCTTTAATTGCCAGTACTCTGTTTACATTCCACAAATTCACATTTATACAAAACATAACCAAGACCAAAAAAGTATAAGTTCACCTAACTTACACGAAACCGATAATAAAAATCTCTTCAACCTGACGACATAAACGGCAACCAATAAGAACAGGGGTGGTGACTGGGGCCAGGCGCTTGTGTGAATTTAGTCAGTTGGGGCACCAGCTTCAGTCTCTTTTTGCCCATTGGTGCCAAAATTTCATTTTCAGTTTTGTGTATCGAAAAGTTGATATCCTGTCCATTGGTCGAATTGCTTGTTTTAGCCTAGAAACTTTAATTTTAATTGTAAAAACTGTTTGTAATTTATTTGGTCTTTTAGGTTCTTTATTTTACAATTTTTAATGAAGATGTTTTGAGTTTTTATGTATTTGTGTCTTGCCGAAAAGAGAGAACTGTACTGATTGAATGAGAAATATATCTCTAATAAAATTCGAGGAAATAAGTTTAAATTAAGTGCAGCAAAAATGTGTATACTTTAATAGGGCATACAAGGAAATCATGTGGCATCCACACTAGATATTTCTTAAAAATCGCAAATCGGACAATTATTTCTAGAAAAAGTGTGTATTGTTTTGCAGAACGTCTGTGCCAAATAAATACTGACACTACATTAAACAAGCGCTTTATAGAACTAAATTAGATGCTATTTGCCTAATAGTCTCAGCTGTCTAGCACATATACTTAAACATGTAGAGATATTACGTATTTTTTGAAAGCAGGAGAGATGAAAAATGAGCAATGTCCTCGCCCAGACTCGAACCACGGACCTCTCGAATATGCGCCGAGTGTGCTGACCAGTACACCAGGAAGGAATGTTAAGAAAGCGGGAGAAATACCTTATAAACAATAGAAGAAAAATACGTATATATGTTATTCGGATAAAATTGTCTCGAAACTTGTTAAATAAACTTGATAAATATGATAAAATTGTCTCAAATCATAATAATATCAGAACCATAGGAATTTTAAACTCTTTCAGACTTGCAAAGAATCAGAAATTTGTTGTTGATTTTGTTAATTCATAATCAAGGCCCGTTCAAAACTATCTGGGGCCTACGCAGAATTTCTTAAAGGCCAAATATTTTCTGGGAATCTATGCACTACGTTAAGATAATCTAAGAACCTTAACAATGAAATTAGAAATTCTGATAAAATGATTTCCGATACAGGTTTGGTGTGCGGATATTTAACATGGGCACATGGGTGTACATTTCCAGGAATTCTAAATAACTCTTTCTCATTCGCTCTTGATTTGTATCAAAAACACTAGAGTGACTGCGCACAGATCACTTTACAATATCGCTTTATTGCATTCAAAAAGCTGATCCATAAGGTGATAGTCCGTATTTGTGTGGCACTTGTGGCAAATGTGTATTTTCCTATACTTGTGGTCCCACACTTGTAGTCATGGTAACAAATCTGATATAGACACCAACATGACTTCATTGTACCGCCTATGAAATTATACACATTATTTTCGCTGCATTTTATTTAGACTTATTTCTTCGCATTTCATTAGGGGTATATTTCTTATTCAATCAATTCAGCTCTCACTTCGCAGTAAGGCAAAATACATAAACCTCAAAGCATCTTCATTAAAAACTTGTAAAATACAGAAAAACATAAAACATCAAGCACAGTTAAAAATAATTTTAAAAAAAGAATTTTTACAATTAAAATTAGAGTTTCTACGCAAAGACAAGCAATTCGGCCAGCGGGAAGAAAGAGAGATTTTTCGCTGCACAAAACTGAAAGTTTACTTTTGGTCCCACTCAGCAAAAAGACACTGAATTTGCTGCAGAAACTGATTTAATTCACTAGTCTACGAAAAGTTGAAATGTAAAAACGTGACGGCTTTTTAAGGCTTAGTACCACTTAAACATTATTTAAATTGATGATAATTGCTACGAGTCTTTACGTGGGCTTGCCATCAGTTACTGCCCGTCTTCAAGGCCAGATGTTAACCCTCTTGAAAGTTAAAGACGTATTGTAGTTTTCCGCAGTTTGGGTACTACAAACGTAGTAATTTAAAAGGCCAGTCTTAGTGCTAGTCAACTCTGTAAATATTAAAAGTAGCTCTTATTCAAATTTTAGTTAGTTAGTAGTCTTATATTCTTTTACGTTCAGACCACAAGTGGTTGGTCTTTGTATCCCGAAGTTCGGAAACGTTTGTAAAATCGATAAGCAAATAAAGGGTAATTTGAACCCTCCTCATCTTTGTTGTATCTTCTACATACGCACGAACACAGCTTTCAGTAAGCTCCCAGTTCCTACTCAGGACTACAGTTATGTTTTCAAAATCAACTAGAATCTACAGAAGTCCTGATAATCAGAAGAAGAAGAACAGAAGTCTACAGTTGTTGCATGCAAATTAACTAAACCCATAAAAACTTTAACCGGGATAAGAACAACATAATTTAATCACTTTTAAAGCAAAAAATACACAATTTACCAATGTATAGGAATAAAAAAAGAGAGCTCGCCAAGACGAGTATCAGAGTGGTTGTATATATATGTAAAATAAAAAATATTAAAGCAGGCTTTTAAATTTAATTGGCTATAACCTCTTTCACTTTTTTATTTAATTTAGGGACTCCTATCGCTGTCTTGAAAATAGCGCTATAAGTCTAAACTAAGTCATTCAAATTAATCATGCTATCATACGTAACGCTTAATGCCCAATCAAATAATTGTAAACCAAAACTTAAAACTGAAACTTTTGACTTCCTCCCTTCTTTCTCTGAACTGGTGCGTCACTTTTGTTTGTGGTTTCCTCCTGGCCAAACGCTTTGCTGCAATCATCTGCCTGCTGCTATCATCGCTTCTATCGCTATAGTATCAAAATTGTAAAAAGTTCTGGAAACAGAAACGATTGGAGTGCCAAGTGAATTGTGGCCACAAATAGGTCTCATTAAATAAATATGGAATTTAATCCTGTCGACTGCGCCATGATGAAAAAACTGGTACAGAAGTATTTTGAATATAATGTAGAAAATATATCATGTTTAGTATATTGAGTATACTTGTAATGAATATAAAAATGTTAAAAAATTATAAAAAAAATAATTGCACGTAAAGATAAGAGTATGATGTGGGAGTGTTGGTTCAAAACAGAGGCCCTGTTTTTACCTCTGTTATTTGTTCTTTTACCCTTCTCATAGCAGGAGATATAAACTTCGAAGGTTCCCACTTTATAATTTTTTTCATATAATAATTATTATTATTGTATATAAATGCAGTGTGTTAATTTTTTTTTCTATAAATGGAATGTAGTGCAGTCCAAAAAGGCCAGTTGCCTTTAAACAAGGAACGGAGGCCTTTATAAGAAACTGCCAAAGCAACGCTAAAAAACTCATGATATACATGAGTCAGTTTTAAGTGGATTTGCCTAATAGATGGAAATGTTTGTATTAGAGAAAGCTGTAGGATATTCTAGTTTTGTGTAAAATAAGAAAATTAGAAATATAACAATAACAATAAAAACTTTAATTTTAGTTAATACTATTATAAAATTTATGATGTTAAAATATAATTTGTATCAATGAAACTTTGTTTATGTTTTAAAAAATTTGAAATACTTTGTGATTATTCAAAATAAGTAATGTATGTGCAAAAATTTTGATAACTGTGATATTGTCTACAAATCTTTGCAAAACCTTCGCTAAGGAAATCTTAATTATGTGGACTCTAAACACTTTTGAACTGAAAATTTGTAAAGGACATTAAAATATTATCCAAGTTTATATTTTGCAATTAAAGTTTATGTTTTGCAATTATATAAATAATTATTTTGCTGAAAATTTCAGAATCGTATTTTTCAAATTATTTCTCTTCATTTGCTAATGCTTTAACACTTTCTCTCACCCAGCCTCTTTCTTCTTGAAGAGGGGGGATATGTAAAATATAAAATATCTAACATGTAAAATATAAAATCTAGCTTTCAAATAATAAATTAAGAGCCTTTAAACTTCCGTTTCATTCTAAAAATAACAGCAATAAATTTGTCTCCCTGCAGTTCTGATACGCACTTACAGATGAAATCTGAACCCAAAATCCTGAACATTAAAGTGTCATGTGATCTGAAATGGAATTCATGTAAAAGTTTAATTACGTCGCTCTTTGTTCGTCTCTTCTGCTGGTTTCCGCTGTGTCGCTAGCTACGCAAAGTTTGCTTTTCTAAATCTGTCCATTGTTTAAGATGTAAGCTGAACAAAATTATGAGGTGCATAATGCACCCACAGTGATAATGTGCATTGTGACTAAAATAAAACCCTGTGTGGAATTTACCCTTATGTGCGTTCTTCCAGTGTCATCTTGCTAACTACGCAGCAAAGTCTTCAATTTATGATGCAGTATTCATCCACTGCAACTCTCACCAAGTCATCTTATTTCAATAACGGCACAGTCTTACTACAACAATGCTGTCTTATTACAATAATGGAGCAGTTTTTATTATATATATGTGTGTAATAAATTCTGAGACTACTCGTTTTTGCGTTATGTGAGATACAGGGTGTCCCACAAAGAACCTTCTTTTTTTTTAAAGGACCCAAGTACATAAGTGAGTCCTGACGTCACGAAAAAATTCTCTTCTGAATCCATTCTAAATCCATTTTACAATCGGTTTTGGCAGAAAGAGTCATTTATTCTGTCCGTACGTACAGATGCCGTGCAAAAACAAGGTTCAAATGGATTTGAGAACGGTCAAAATCGATATTTTCGTTGAAATGCGATACCCGAAGTTTTTCGAGATTGCAATATTTCCTTTACTTCGTACCAGGAAGGAAACAGAGGGATCAGCAATTGTGATATCACCAAGAGAGGTTAATTTGTTATTGACGATCTTACGTCATTTAGCTTGGACTAAAATATGTAAGAAAGATATCCAGACATTGCATAAATACAGGAGACATTTACTGATGTGTAACATAACTTTTTGCGACAAACCTAGGTGGAAAAACATGAAAACAAAAAGAAAGCTGAGAAAGATAAATTCATGAGAACGCTCTATTCGTTGGTGAAAATCGGCTAAACCTCCCTAAGATTAGCTCCGCCAAGCATGGATTAACTCCCCCACCAAACCCATAAAATTAATTCTCCCGCCATGAGCCACGAGATTAACTCTAGCCTCATACCATAGAACGAAGATGCCCTGGGGGTAGGAGATTTGGGGAATTCGGAAAAACACGGTTCCTAGGTAGAAAGGAATATTCACCTCGACAACAGCCACACGACCATCTAGTCTGTAATTTATATGCATTAGGCTTTGCGAGCTTACCTATTGCCAACTTCCCATGGGAGGGAAGAGGAACATCACTTCAGTCTGTATTGTTTATTAAGCGTTTGAACTAATATCCGGCAGGATTATTTCGTGAAGGGCTAAATAATAAATTTTTGCCATGTCGTATTTATTCGCTTCTTCTGTTAAGGCTTTTTTATCGCTGTGAGCTAAAAAGGAAAGATTAAAAACTTCGCACACAGTTTTCCTCAAATTAGTCTGCTCTGTAAATGTGGATGAACGCAGACAAAGAGGAGGAGACAGTGTCAGTTAGACGAGCAACTGGAATTCTTTAAAAAAAGGGGGAGGAAGGAAGAGAAAGAAATACCAGTAACTGTTCCGATTAGATCTGTGGCCTAAGACGCAAATTTTCTAAGGACACAAAAGACACCCCGAATATTTCCTTGTTAGTCCAAAGGGGCTTTGTCCCTGAAGGATTATTGTTTTCGTTTTGCAATTTTGCGTAGGAAACATTAAATGTCGGATAGCTTTTCAAACTGTTGCCACCAAATACTGCAGTCCTGTATTTTATTTAAAGAAATTCAATAACGAAGAATCTGCATAATTGTAAGTATGTTTCTCGCATTGTGATAAAACGACGGTATCTAGAGCCATCCAATTTTGAATAACGTAATCCTGCTGCGAATATGGGCATCTGGAAGCCCAAATTTGAAATTTTGGAATTTGTTTTATTATCGATTTCATATTTTGTAAACCTTTAACGAATTTTTGATTGACAAACTCAAGGATTTCAAAGCGAGCCATGGCAACGTTGCCCAGAAAAAAACATTTTTATCTCCCCCGCGTGAGACTGTGTATCGGAAATTCTAAAGATATCTCATTCAAAAATTATTTTGCGATATTGCTCTTGAACTGAATTTTATGGTTTAGGTGATGATTTTTACTGAATGAACATGATATTTAATAAATAAAGGTAACACACAAAATGTTAAAAAAAGCCCCTTTGGACGTAATTTAAAATCTGAAACATTTCAGATTTTAATTTTTAAAAATTTTTTAATTTAATCCTTAACAGCATGCTTTATTACATTTTAATCATTTTATTTTTAATTTCAAATTAAGACAAATATTCGATATTTATTTTTTTTCCAGTGGGGAGCTCTGGAGGGGATAATACGCGCTAGCGACTAATAAGGCAGGAGCGGTGGTCTCTTTATTATAGAGATACCTCATACAGGTAGGTGGGCCACCGTTGCCCCCTATGAAAGAACAGACAAATTACGTCGATGCCATATTGAAATGTAACCCCAATAAGAATTTCCATAAGCATAGTTGGATAATTAGCTGTATAATTAAATATACATATATGCAAGTAAGAATCCATCTCCCCCGGGATGCTCTTCCTCGAAACTGAGGGGCAGAACTGATCTAAAGTCGGGCTGTCACTTATATAGTGCTCGAGGTTCATATCAACGACAGGAGCATATGACTGGCGCCACGATGAATGTTGTAAACCTGACTGTGCTGACCTACAGTAATATTGTATCATGAAATTTTCACACTGACTGGTTTTATTCCGAAATGGTTCAGTTTTGAAAATTTGTTTTCAAAGTTTTAATCAGCCGATGTAACACTGGTACGTACATGCTGTTTTGGATAATCGGAATTTCATTTTACATGTTCAAAAAATTTTAATAAGTAGGTAAAAATATTTACAAGGGAATTCTAAACAACAGCAAAAAAAAAAAAAAAAAAAAAAAAAAAAAAAAACCTGTAGGAGCTCAGATTTAACGATCACTCAAAAAGGATCTGTTATGGTTCGTTACGTTCTCGATGAGCTTGTAGATTATCATTTTGCTGTTGCACTCTGTCCTGATAGCTTTAGTATTAAGCAGCATTTTCTTCACACTTACGCCATATACAATTCGACAGTAAAATTTAAAAAATTTAAAAGCAGCATAGCAGCATATGTTTAGAACTCCCGATGTTGGTATAACGTTTTTCTATTTTTTTCAATCTTTTCTCAGTTTATTATATCAATGTTCAGTTTTCTTAGTAAGATGGCTTGCGAAACTTTTCTTTTGTCTTTTTATTGTTAACATTTTGTGTGTTAACTTTAATTATTAAATATCACGTTCTTCGCACTTACGCGACATAAAATTCAATAAGATGCATTTCGCAAAAGAAGAAGAGGAAAAATGACTTTCTTTGGTTACATTAGCTATATATAAATCACGTGATCTCTAAGGTCATCGGAATGTATCTTATTCAACAGAAAAATCACAAAATACTTAAAACAGCATATGTTTAGAATTTCTGACAGACAATATCGCTCGCTGCAGATAAAAATATTTTATCCCGTACAGTGTTGCCACTGCTCGCTTTTAAAGCGTTGAGTTATAAGGTATTTCTTCCGCCTTCTTCTCCTGTCTTTGTGGTGTAGTGGTCTGCATGCTCGACGCGTAACCGACAGGTCCGTGGTTCGATTCCCGGCGAAGGCGTTGCTTATTTTTCACCTCTCCTGCTTCGAAATAACCTAATGTCTCTACAAATGGCGCCCGAATTAAAAAAAAAAAGGTGGTGGATGATGATTCTCCACCACCGGGATTTGACGATTGGGTCCCCAAAACCCCAGTCACCCTTTAAAAGGGGGAGTATATAAGGTATTTCTTCCGCCTTGTGTAGTGGTCTGCATGCTCGACGCGTAACCGAGAGGTCCGTGGTTCAATTCCCGGCGAAGGCGTTGCTTATTTTTCACCTCTCCTGCTTCGAAATAACCCAATGTCTCTACAAATGGCGCCGGAACTAAAAAAAAAGGTGGTGGATGATGATTCTCCACCACCGGGATTTGACGATTGGGTCCCCAAAACCCCAGTCACCCTTTAAAAGGGGGAGTATATAAGGTATTTCTTCCGCCTTGTGTAGTGGTCTGCATGCTCGACGCGTAACCGAGAGGTCCGTGGTTCAATTCCCGGCGAAGGCGTTGCTTATTTTTCACCTCTCCTGCTTCGAAATAACCCAATGTCTCTACAGAGTTTGTTAATAAAACATTTCATTAAAGTTTCACAAAATATGAAATATAAAATTCAAATTCAAAATTCTTTCAGGTGCACGCGCTCGGGTGGAGGATAACGCTACTCAGAGTCTAATGGCTCCAAGTACCGTCGTTTTTTCCCAGTGCGAGAAACGTTCAGATTTTTCATTATTTAATTTCTGTAACGATAATACAGAGCGGTAGTATTAGGTGGCAGCAATTTGAACAGTATAACAATTCAATATGGTGGAAGATGCAATATTCCGTTTCGAGGCTAACAGCGTATTCGGTCAAACGCTCTTTTAGGCTAAAAATGAAAAGAAGATACAGAATGTTTCCTTACTTGAATTATGATTAACTAGGCGACATTAATAGTGCAATAAAAAAGAATGCTGTGAATACTTTTGAGAAAGGTGTTTAACGAAACTCCATATTAGCAATTCTCATTGTCTTGTAGATTATAAAATTTACATTCAAAGTGGGCTATTACGATGTTTCGAGTATTATCAACCCAAAAATTAATTATACCACAGACACGTTTTATGACACAGAAAATTCGAAGAAATAATTAAGAATGCGGGGAAAGCTGAAGGCACTGTGCTTACTTAATTCAAGGATGTTCATTGTTTGTGCTTAAGAAAAACGCTGAAAAGAATTTTCGAAACGATGCTAAAAGAAATTAGTTTCTTCCTGCGAGCCATCAAAGATAAAGCGAAAGAAAGTTTTCTCTTTTCTCTTGCAATTTTTTTGTTGTCGTGATGATCTATATTAATAACATAAATAAGATGTTAAAGGGAAAAAGTAAAAAATAAACGAAGTTAATTTTAAGTACACCATTTTTTGAACTGAGGAAATGCCAAATGAGTTCTCTCAAGCTCAATAAATAATTTCAAAAGTTTTTATTTTCTGTGACAATCTTAAAAATTTAGTTTAAAACACTGAAATAAATTTCAGATTTTTGATAACCAATTTATTCTTAGCTATAGCTACGTCAGATGAATTTCCAAACTGCAATTTAATACTGAAGTGTAATGTTTCTGAAACAGAATAAGGATGTTTTCGTTAGAATTTATACCACATGAGTAAAATTTTCTAGAGTGACTCAAAATAACATCTCTTTTCTAAAATACTAAATATTATGAATCTACTTAATTGGCCTAACGATTATACGCAGTTAAAGAATGAAAAGGAAATCTAAATTATGTTTATGTATTAGACAACTGTGAATCCTTTTTGGCACGTATATAACAATTTTCAGTTTTATGACACCAAATCCTCGAGACTCATCTTCTCCTCTTCCTCACCCTCTTTATTTATGTTAAATATATCCCCAAAAGTGCACTTTCTTATTTGCAGATCAGCAAAACCTTTGACAGTAAAACGTCCATCTTCAAAATAAAAGTCCGTAGATGCAAAGTAAGATCCTTAAATAAAAGTTGAAGTTAAGACTAGATGGTTTAAGTGCTGGGTTTTGCAAATCTTATGGTCAACCTGAAGTACTCCCAGGTTTTAAAACAAATAAGCGTTTTTAGGGCATGTAGCACATTATTTGAGGGCAAAATAAGCGTTAATGTTTTTAGAGTAGGTTTTGTTTGAAGTGTAAAAAGCACTGTTAGCTAGTGACCCTGAAAATAATATCCATCAGAATACACGTACTTGTTCCATCACTACTTATATTCTTAAAAATATTTCTAAAAGCCTCTTTCAGTGTCTGTCGCATATTACCTGTAGCGTTGTTTTGAATAGCTTCAACTGTCTGAAAACCTTTAACGCCCAGCGTGGCCTAGTGGTTCGTTATGCTAACTGCTGTACCGATGGTCGCGGGTTTGAATCCCGGGGAAGACACAGACGTTTGCAAGCATCTATTCTGTAAAGGAGCTCTCAAAACACACGGCTAGCAAATCTTCTC
>KK112511.1:123201-176027 GCA_000611955.2 Stegodyphus mimosarum | reverse complement strand
GAGAGCCTGGGACCCCCCGGGGACGTTCTTCCTCAAAACTGGAGGGAGAAGCTTAAAAGTTAGATGAGTTCAGTTGTATCTCAATCTACAGAGATGATGGCCTATCGTCTACCTGAACCTGTCTCAAAACTTTGACTCCGTAGAACTATCTTAAAACAGTAAAGTGGGATCAGACAATTAAAAATTTGGAAAATAAGGAGGTGTAGTATTACAGAAATAAGTTTCTGGTCAAAGACATCTAAGCTTCTATGTTCAGATGACCTTTGCTCAAAGTATGACATCTCACTGAATGGTCAAAAGAGGATTTAAGTACGTTTGCATTGTAACACAGTCTACGATGTCGTGAATGGTATCACTTCATAACTTTCTTGTTTAGAAACTGCGCTAATACTTTTAAACAGTCATTTCCGCTAGTGGAAATCTCATATAACTCATATATTTTCGCAAATTT
This sequence comes from Stegodyphus mimosarum, assembly GCA_000611955.2. Lineage (NCBI taxonomy): Eukaryota > Metazoa > Arthropoda > Arachnida > Araneae > Eresidae > Stegodyphus > Stegodyphus mimosarum. The sequence continues at coordinate 175,576 of KK112511.1, read as the reverse complement.
CTTTTTTATAGGGGAATGTTTCAAATATAGTTTCAGAACAATTCTGTTCTCCGGGACTCGAACCTAGACCTCTCGAATACGCGCCCAGTGTGCTACCGTTGCACCACGAAGGCATGCTGGAAGGAGGGATAAAATACCTTATATACTCCTCATTTTAAAGGGCGACTGGGAATTAAGGGACCCATTCGCCAAATCCTGGTAGTGACGAATTATTGGCCAAGATCTTTTAGTTCGGGCACCACTGTAGAGTCATTACTTTTTTTTAAGAGAATTGAAAAATGAGCAATCTCTTCTCCGGGACTCGAACTTGGATCTCTCGAATACGCGCCGAGTGTGCTACCGTTATACCACTAAAGCATGATGGAAGGAGGGAGAAAATAACCATATACAGTCAAGAATTGACCCAATTTTATTTTGAATATTTATTGCAACTCAGAAACGATTTCTTAAAATATGTAAGCAACTTCTGTTTTCTTACTTCTGTTACTAAATAGATCAAGAATATAACCCAAGAATGTTTTCAATGAACGTGCCGCTCTTTCCGTGCAAGTATCTGATTTTATTAACAAGTTCATGATTGTATACATATTTTCGCAAATGAACCCTTTTTTGTGCAGAGACATAATGAGTAAACTGCAGCTGAGAGGAAAATCCTATAATCCAAAACCCTGCCGGATTTTTTTAATTTAATTTTATTTTTCAAAAGGGGATTATAAGCTCCCCCATCCTTGGTACTCAGTTGGCTTTTAAGTCTCAAGTAGCGTTTTTGAGAGAGATTAAATGTCACAGTGATTTGCGGAACTAATGAGGTTGATGATCATTACAAATAATAAAAAATACAGGTATCTGTATAATTTACTACGCCCGCATCCGCAAAATCTTTCAGAATTTTTTTTCTAATTTATCAGAAAACTGTTTTGACGTCTTTATTAAAATTATAAATTATTCCTCATATTATTTTTCGGAGTGAATGAAGTTACAAATAAAAATATTGTAAGAGTTTATAGTATTATGATTTAATGTTGATACTTCGTGAAGTATAAATATTATCAGCAATTTGATTGTACAAATAACATCTCGAATTCTCTCAGGTGAAAAAGTATCTAGGTACGGCTCAGGGGAAAAAGTATGTAGGCCTCAGGTGAAAAAGTATCTGGGTACGGTGAAAAAGTATCTAGGCCTCGGGTGAAAAAGTAGGCCTTAGGTGAAAAAAGTATCTAGGCCTCAGGTGAAAAAGTATCTAGGTATGGCTCAGGTGAAAACGTATCTAGGTGCGGTGAAACGTATGTAGGCCTCAGGTGAAAAGTATCTAGGTACCGGCTCAAGTGAAAAAGTATCTAGGCCGCAGGTGAAAAAGTATCTAAGTATGGCTCAGGTGAAAAAGTATCTAGGTACGGTGAAAAAGTATCTAGGCCTCAGGTGAAAAAGTATCTAGGTATGGCTCAGGTGAAAACGTATCTAGGTGCGGTGAAACGTATGTAGGCCTCAGGTGAAAAGTATCTAGGTACCGGCTCAAGTGAAAAAGTATCTAGGCCTCAGGTGAAAAAGTATCTAGGTATGGCTCAGGTGAAAAAGTAACTAATTACGGTGAAAAAGTATCTAGGTATGGTGAAAAAGTATCTAGGTTTCAGATGAAAAAGAAGGCCTCAGGTGGAAACGTATATAGGTACGGCTCAGGTAAAAAAGTATAAAGGTACGGTGAAAAAGTATCTAGGCCTCAGGTGAAAAAGTATGTAGATGAGGCTCGGGTGAAAAAGTATATAGGTACGGCTCAGGTAAAAAAGTATAAAGGTACGGTAAAAAAGTATCTAGGCCTCAGGTGAAAAAGTATGTAGATGAGGCTCGGGTGAAAAAGTATCTAGGCTCAGCTGAAAAAGTATCTATGTACGGCTCAGGTGAAAATGTATCTAGGTACGGTGAAAAGTATCTAGGCCTCAGGTGGAAAAGTATCTAGGTATGGCTCAGGTGAAAAAGTATCTAGGTACGGCTCTGCGTAACGGTGCAAGAGTTTTGGAAAATATGTTTCTGATATCAAAATAGGAATAAATATTTATAATTATCTAAGGTCATATTCAGGAGGCATGGCATCTAATTGCATAAGTGCTTTCGCGTTAACGGAGCAAAATTATGACGCTGCTTTGGAAATTTTAAATGGTAGATTTGGTAACAAGAATACTCTTATACAGACACATTTGAATGAGTTACTTAAAATTCCTGTTATTAGAAGTGTAAATGATTTAGCTGGATTGATAAGGTTTTCTGATAAAGCTGGTACTCAAATTAGAAGTTTAGAGTCATTAGGAGTTGAAAGCACAATTTAATTTCTAAAATTAGAAGTGCCGGAGCCCTACGAGAGATCGCGAGGAAAGAAGAACATGAATAAATAAATAAAATCATTAATAATTAAAAAAATAATTGTCAAAATAATTAAATAATTAATGATCAAAATAATTAAATAGCTTAAATTAAACCTTCAACAAAAAGCATTTCTAAATAATAAAAGCATTTCTAATAAAAAAAGTCTTTATAAAAGCATTTCTAAATATATTTTAAAAAGAAAAAGAAAAAATTTTATTGCTCTCAGATCCCTCTTCATTCATGTGTAATCCACAGGGAAAAAGAAAAAAAATAACCTTTTAGTAATTTAGTACAGCTTTCATATTGAGATGTACACAGAAATAGAAAAATTACAGGGAAAGCTGGAGATTTCTACCTCAGCGTTAATTGCTTGATTTACGTCATTTTTCCTACGACAGGGTGTGTCCTACGAGCGAGTATAAGCTTTAAAAGTCAATAGAAGTCTATTTCTGTGAACTAGTGTACCGGGGGGGAATTTATTATTATCTTGTAGCTTGAAGTTTTTGGCTAATTGTTAGACAAGTGAGTTGAAGCGAAAAGTTGGGAAAAGGAACTAAAAATATTTCACTCGTTTTTGCAACTGAATGAAAAAAAGCACGTAATATATATCTTTGGAAATAGAGCTCGAATTAGTTTTTGTTAATTTCTTTATTTGCTTCTAGTGCCAAATATAGTATATCCTGCAGTGTAGTTTTTGATATATACTTGGTCTCATACAGTACATCGCATCGTGATATATTCCAACATTTTAAACCTTTTTTTAATAATTTTTCATCGTATTTCAATATTTAAAACTAGAGCAAGCACTCGATGCCAGTTAAGTTAGATTGAGAGTGATGTATCTAACAACAGAGAGAACGATGCCGCTGTAATCCTTCTCTAATAACGATGCAAAAAATAAGATTCATAGCCATACATGCTTCAGTCTGATACGATATGGAACCGACGTAAAACATTTTGATAGAAAAATAAACTAATTCTCTCTCATTTGATCAGCAATAATGGCACGTTGTTTTTAATGATTTTCGCCTTTCTAATCAAATGGTCGGAAAAACTCAAGTTCCATCCAATATTTCACCTATATTCGATTTTAGTGTATTAAATGTGGCAAAACTTTGATCATAATTGATCAGAAATCAATAATGCGAACAAACAAACAAACACAGAAACAGACATTCTTTATATGTAGAGATTTTGTAAAACTTACAAATTTTTTATTAATAAACTTTATGATTTGAAAAGCAAGCAGAAGCAACACTTTTCGAAATAAACATTTTCATACCCAAAGCGCTAGACTGTTGCCACTCGAAAAAATGAGTGCGAAAATGAGCGCTTTTAGAGTTTTTAATTAAGATTTCGGCTGATTAAAGTTGTACGAAGATAGCCGAAATGGCTTCCCACGAATTTTTGGAACCGGGAATAATGTAGTTAATGTTTGGCAATGCTATTTTTATTTCATCGTGAAACTCGCAAATTTTTATTAACAAACTCTATGCTATGAAAGCGAGATGTGGCAACAACTTTCGAAATAAAGCAGATTTTCATCTCCAGCTTGCGAGACTGTTGCCAATCGGAAAAATGAGGGCAGAAATCGTCGTTTTTCCGAGTTTTTAATTAATATATCTGATTTTTAGCTACTTTTTTTTTTGGAAACAAGTGGACGTCAACCTTTTCCAGGACGCACAAAAGAATTGTAGAAAGTTTGGTGCGATAGCTGTAGTGACTCAGTTATTAGAGGACAAACACACATACTTTCTTCTTTATATATATATATAGATATGGAGCAAAATTAGTTATTTTAGTATTACAAAGACTATTCCATTAATATATTTAGTGCTAACGCATAAGTAACTGATAGTTTAGATCAGTGATTCTCAACCTGGGCGATATCGCCCCCTGGGGGGGCGATCGAAAACTTATAGTGGTCGATTATTTAACTATACGCTTTTGGGGGGCGATAGTCATTTTGCGTGGGCGAAATCATTTTGAATACCCGCTTTCAGTGATGGGCCGCTGCATTTTTATATTGCGTTGTGAAAGAAGCGAATAAAACATTTTGTAAAACAATATTGTTATCCTTTGGTATTTAATTGCTACAATGTATATTCAATGTTTTACATGTCTCCCTAACGGGCAAAATTAATTGGAATGTGAATACAAAGTTGCATCGTACAGTCTGGTATTGCAAACCCTAGTGCGCATGTCTTAGATTCGCTTTGCGTGTGCAACGATTTCAATCATTTAGTCGAGTAGTCAGTAATGAGTATTATTAAATTTGAATTTTAATGTGATCTGTTGTGCTCTCGCCATATATGATATTTGCATTATTTTTAAAATAAACGTATTTCATTTTGTTCCGTATATCATAGGTAAGTTAATTATTACTTATAGGAGAGAGTTGCTATATGCATACTGGTCACCTTGTAGAGACATTAGGTATTTTTTTTTTAAGCAGGAGACATGAAAAATAAGCAACGCCTTCGCCGGGAATCGAACCGCGGATCTCTGAAATACCGGCTCAGTGTGCTGACCATTACACCACGAAGGCACGCTAAGAATGTGGGAGATATACCTTATATACTCCCCTTTTTAAAGGGCGACTAGGGTTTTAGGGGACCTAGTCGCCAAATCCTGGGTGTGGAGAGTCATCATCCACAACCCTTTTAGTTCGGGCGCCACTGTGGAGACATTAGGTATTTTTTTTTTGAAGCAGGAGACAGGAAAAATAAGCAACGCCTTCGCCGGGAATCGAACCGCGGATCTCTGAAATACCGGCTCAGTGTGCTGACCATTACACCACGAAGGCACGCTAAGAATGTGGGAGATATACCTTATAACCTAATGCGTATTAGGTCATTTATTTCTAAACAAAGGCTTTATATTGTAAGTTCTAATTAAATCGATAAAGTAGGAACAAAAATTCCGTTACAATAATTGTTTTGTTGTGAATTATAAGAGATTGAAGAAATCAGGTGAGTTTTCTGAGCTTTCTTCATAAGATATATTTTTGTGAATAAAATGGTTTACTTACATATAAACTTATTCAAGAAGTACTATTTTCATATAGATACGCTTTAGGATACCGGTATCCGAAAGCATACTGTATGCGTTGTCTTGGAAAAATGATTATATCACAAATATTTATCAATAATAATAAAAAACTTGTGGTCAATTAGCAACTTCGGTAGTTATAGATTGGTTTCAAATTATAATATTCCTATAAATTATTACTAAGTAATATACAAATCACATTTGAAATTAAGTGGTACGCATATGGCAGTTCTCCTCTACCCATTGAGTAAATAAATATTTTCAATTTTACTTATTTTTTATATATTTAAAACTGATTTTTTTAAAATTTGAATTATAGATCAACCTCTAAAAATGTCCCAGAAAAAGAAATGCCGGCAATATTCTGTTGAATATGTAAAGTTTGGTTTTATTTCTTCGCCCCCAAATAGCCAACTTCCAATGTGTTTGCTGTGCAATCAGGTATTTTCTAATGAAGCAATGAAAACATCCCGGATGATTGAACATTTAAAAAGAAAACATCCCGACAAGCAGGACAAAGACATTGAATATTTCGAAAATTTAAAAACGATGTTTACCAAAAGAAATAAAATAATCAATGTATTCAAAACAGCAACCACAAATATAAATAAGGGATTGGAGGTGTCATATAAGATTTCACGTATAATAGCTCAAAATGCGAAACCTCATAATATTGGAGAGAAATTATTATTACCGGTTATAAAGGAAGTTCTTACCATGACTTCAGCAGATCCAGCCAATATTTTGTCAATGATTCCATTAAGTAATGATACCATATCAAGAAGGATTAATGAAATGGCCAATGATGTTGAAAATCAACTAACTGCGGATCTCCAAACACGAGAGTTCACTATACAGTTGGATGAGAGTAGTGTACGGGATAGTGATGCAATATTAATGGCTTATGTTAGGTACATAAAGGATTCAAAAATCATCGAAGAAATGTTATTCTGCAGACATTTAGTCACTGATACGAAAGGCACATCAATATATGAATGTTTTAAAACGTATTTTGATGAAAAACAAATTCCTTTGAAAAATATATTGGCCTGTGCAACGGATGGTGCCCCTTCGATGGTAGGACGTCATCGTGGTTTTATAACCATGTTGAAGGAAGAAAATCCAAATATCTTTACAATTCATTGTATAATTCATAGGCAACACTTGGTTGCCAAATCCATTGGCGGGAGATTACATGAAACAATGAATTTAGTAAAATCAATAATTAACAAAATAAAAGCACACCCACTTAATGATAGATTATTTCGGCAACTTTGCCATGAAAATGATGAAGAATATGAGCGCCTATTATTGCACACGGAGGTCAGGTGGCTATCTAAAGGAAGTTGCCTCAGAAGAATGTTCAACCTATTTGATACAGTCATTAGTTATTTAGAATCAACAAATTATAATTTTCCAATGGAGATATCTGTTTTAAAGAGTGGCATAGCTTATTTGGCAGATATATATGCAAAAATAAATGAATTACTTTTGAAACTGCAAGGAAACAATGTGACCATAATTAAAGTGAAAAGTTTAATTATTGGTTTTATAAATAAATTAAGTCTCTATAAAAATAACATGGGTAGAAAAGATTTTTCTTTATTTCCCTGTTTAAGTAATATAATTGTACAGGACGAAAATATTGCACTTTATTATAAGCATTTGGAAAGCCTAATTGTAGATATGAAACTTCGGTTTAAAGACGTTGAAAATATTCATATTCCTGATTGGGTTATTAATCCATTTAGTGCTGATCCTACTAATGCTCCTTCGCCCATTCAAGAAATATTAATAGATTTGCAGGCAAATGTAGAAGCGAAACATTCATTTGAACATCGTACTTTAGAAGAATTTTGGATAAAAATTAGCAGTACTAACACATTTCAGAGACTCTGGATAGAAATAAGACTATTAATCATTGCATTTCCAACGTCATACCTAGTGGAAAAGGGTTTCTCAAATGCTGACTCAGCAAAGAAATCGCCTCAACATTTGCCAACAAGGTGACTTACGATTATATCTGTCAAAATTAGAACCCAAAATTATTAAACTTTGTCAACCTCAAGGTTCTCATTAAAATTTCATTTAGTTTATTGTTTCTTTGTTATGTTAAAATTAAAACACATTACTTTATGTATCTTACTTTTTTTGTAAATTAAATTAAATTTCTAACTAATAAATGTTATTCTACTATTGTTCCTTTCAAAATTCTTTGGATATATCTTACTAACGCCTAATGTAAGCCAAATCTACCTTATATTAGGGATTATCGTACAATTAATTTTTATCTGTTAAAATTTATAGGGGGGCGAATTGAGAAGCGGGTCTTACGAAGGGGGCGTTTGGTCCAAAAAGGTTGAGAAACACTGGTTTAGATAGTCAAATAACTTACTCGCCAATGCACTTATGTGCTGTCTGACTAAATAAGCAGGTCTTGGAATATTTTTTGACAATCGTGTTCAACAATAACCTCATTTATTGCATAACTTAATCAGTTTAAACTACTCATCAAAATTAGAGGATAATGACAGATATAAAACGCAACTGATACTTCATGAAAAATTATTAATAGAAATTTGTACAAAAGCGTTATTTAATATAAATTACAACGTTTGGCAGTCGATTATTAGCAAAATATTGAAATTAAACCAAATTTACGGAAATTGGAAAATGACGGAAAAATTAAGTCATCTCTTGTCGAAAATATTTTTCTTTAATATGGTGTATCCATCTAATCATGCAGTTGACGGTTGTCGGTCATCAGTTCAGCTGAAAAAAAATTGATAAAAGTTTGCTGTAGCGACTACAAAACTGTGCTGTTTCTGGCAAGTCTAAAAACAACATTGTAAGTATTTCGTATATTTTACAATGTGCTTGTCGACATAGTGAAGTTTAATACTATGTCGACAAGCACACTGTAAAATATACATATATATGCTTCATTGTGCAAAAAAAAAAAAAAAAAGGAAAAGGAAAAAAAAAAAAAAAAAAGGAAAAAAGGGAAAAAAAGACGTAGCAAATGTTGTTTGGCGTAGAACGAAGATCTGTATTAAAGAGTTAAAGAGGAAGCATTTCGATCGCATAGAATGCTAATCCATAATGAAAATATAAATAATCCATAATCATAATAGAAATCCATAAAAGCTAATCCATAATCATAATAGAAAACTCTGTAGTTGAGACAGATTAAATTCCATTTTTATTTAAATTCACTTGGCACTGTAATCGTGCCTATTTCCTGAACATTTAAATTTTTGAATACTTTTGCGATAGGAAGAGAGAACAGCGAAATGGCATCCAAGCAGCTACAGAGATACAAGCGAAGTGCGCCTTTATCCAACATGATAGCTGTTAAGAGAAAATTTTAAGTAAGAAAGGTTTCAGTTCTCAAAGTTTAGGTTCCGAATTAATTACATCAGCAGCATTATGCAAGTTCTGTATCATAGATTAATCTAGAAATGGCGCAGTCCAGAAATGTTATTATTATTCATAGAATAGAGAGACGTATGAAGAGACTATTTCTAAATTAAATTATATAGCTGATTTACATATTTTTATAGGAATTTAAAGCTTTTTGTTAAATTGAATTATAAAGCTGATTTACATATTTTATATATATATATATATATATATGTGTGTGTGTGCATGTATTGCTGGAACTTTGTGTAAAGATCCTGTATGTTCCATGTATTTGTTTTATATCATATATGCAAGTTGTTCCATACAATGTTTAACCCTTATCGTATATTTAATATGATTCTTATTTCATTTTCTCTATTTTTGGCAGCATCAATGATGTAAAATCATAAAGCTTATTTTGAAATGTGAGAGAGAAGGAACTGAAGTGATATTATCATCGGTTCATTCCTCAACAGGATAGCTAAAGACCGACGTAACATTTACCTAATATAGAATTCTTCAAAAGAGCTGAAACACATCTATTTAGGAAGGCTTCCTATTGGTGAAATACGAGTCACTAGAACTGCGCTAAATATAGTTCGAATACTGTGCTATTTCATTAGTGGATTACAAATTAAGACTCTTGTCAAGCACACGGTATTTCCATCTGTTTACGTGAAACATTTATTACTTCTAAAGTGCTTTGGAAAGGATTTGTGTTACATAACTGCTCGGCTTATTCATATACTATAGCAAAACTTGCTGTGAAAGATTTCTAGCTATTCAAAATTTGAATTTTAAGCTGTGTGCAATTACTTATAATTAGGGATTATTCACGAATATTAGGATAATTTGACTGCATTGGAGCCTCTTTTACACGAAATAAAACGGTTAAAGTTAGCTCGGGTAAACATTTTTACTTCCTTGTACGATGTAAAAAGGAAGTATTGTGATCGCGAAAAATTTCCGATGTCATATTTTAATGAAAATATCCATTTTGACAGCTATTGAATGCAATTTAACGATGTTTTTGTGTGACATCTGTAGGTAAGGACAGAATAAAAGACCCTTTTTCTTCCAAAAAATTATAAAACTGATTTAAAGTCGATTCTGAAGAGATTTTTTTCTTGACGTCTGTGCGTACGTACGTATGTATGTAGGTATCTGGTATAGCTCAAAAACGAGTAGACTCAGAGCGTTCAAATTTTGTATATTGGATTGCTATCGGCCGCACCAAAATTATTTTTTATTTTTTATATATGTATATATTTTATATGTATAATTTTAGAAAGTAGTACTAGAAAAGAGAGACCAATTTGGTCAAGAATTTTGCGCATTGAGAAGCAAAATTAAATTTAAGGATAAGCAAAAGGAGTAAAACTCTAAAAGCAATCGCCTAAAAGTAAATTTGATACCTTAGTTCCAGGGTGTAAAAATATTTGAACAAAAAATCAATTACTGAAAAAGTAAAAGTAATTGCCAAAAAAAAAAGCAAAACGTTAGTATTGAAAAAACTCAACATTTAAAAAAATTAAAACACATAAAAATTAAAAGCATTTTTAAGCACAAGCTAAATTACATATTAAAATCTCCAGAATAAATTACAAAGAATGGCAGTAAATGGCAATTTAGATTAAGTCGAGGTTCATCACGGACTTATCAAGGGAAAAGTGTAACAAATTCGAGTCCAACTAAATTCCATTACGCCTTTCGTCGAACGACAATAATATTGGCAGGAGCGAAATTACATTAATGGAAAAATAAAATATATATTTTTATATGCATATACATATACATATATTTTCTTAAATTTTTTTAAAATTTAATTTAACTTTACTATTTTCTTGTGAAACAATATATATATATATATATATCCGCTATTATTCGGCTCGGTGAGCTCAGTTTCTTTATTCTTATATGTTTGTAAATTGTGCATTTTTTGTTTTAAAAATTATTGAATTATGTTGTTCTTCTTTTCCGGTTAAGGTTTTTCTGCCTTTAGTTAACGTGCAAGTTATGGTTGTAGAATTATCAACAATTTAAAAGTTGTTTAAGTACGGCTAAGCCTAATTTTTTGGCCATACCAGCCATATTAGTTTACATTTGAAACTTAGCAGAATAATGGATTTGTTGCCAATCTAGAGACCCTAAGCTTCGCAACAACAGAGTAATGTCTTCTTTTATTATTGCGTATTAAATTATCCTTAATCCATTCTGGAGTTATCATTTAAGTTATTAAATTATCCCATATATTGACTTAGCACAGCGTCCACAACAAATTAAGTCACTTTCTACGCCTTCAGTGTCTTTTTGCAGAGTGAGATCAAAAGTAAACTTTCAGTTTTGTGCACCATAAAAATCTGATTTGCTGGTCGAATTGCTTGTTTTTGAAACTGAAATTTAATTGTGAAAACATTTTTTTAATTGTTTTAACTGTATTTGGTGTTTTACGTTTCTCTATATCTGTATTAAAGGGAAGCCTTGTCGTGAAGTAAGAACTGAATAAATTGAATAAGAAATATATCTCTAATGAAATCCCAGGAAATAAGTTTAAATGAAAGGCAAGAAAAATGCATATAATTTAATATTCCGTACAAGAGAGTCATGTGGTGTACACAACATATTTTTTTTTATTACCCAAGGGAAATATTATTACTTGGTTTCGACTGCCTTTACCAATTTTAGCAAATGTTTAACAAACATTAACTGAAACAAATTCATATCAGAGGGTTGGCATGCGTCGGAAACAGTCAGCACAGACTCAGACATCGAAGAAACTGTACTATGCCATGTACTATTACTATGCCATGTCCTGCTACAATTTACTCAATGTAAAATGAACTTAAAATCTTTTCCGAATTCAAATAATGAATCTTGGAAGCTTCAAACAAAAACAATACAGAGCAAAAAATAGGGGGAAAGCCATGTAATTAATGTTAAAAGTTTCTAATTAAAACAAAACTTGAAACCTGCCTTCAACGAAAAGCAAAATGTTTCAGATAAAAGGTACAGTTTCTAAAAGTATATCTGCATTTAATAAGAAGCTTCAAAAGAAATTTAGTGAAGCGTGTAATTAAAACTTTTGAATTTTGAAGCTCATTGTCTGGGCATTTCGACAATAGTTATATGACTAACAAATTTCATTTAACAACTCAAAATTCAATATTTGCGGAAGAAAAAGGGTTTTCCCCCTTCCCCCAAATGTTTTATAAATTTGAAGCTGAGGTATTTTATTTCCTGGATACAGTAATTAGTGCTGCTTTTCTCTATTCTTTTAGTTGAAAGTTAAGCGATATTTAAGCGGGAAGTGCTACATAAATCCTTACACTAGCTAAATGCCAGGCCAGATGTTTCGAAAACGTGAAGAAATATTTAAAAATTCTTGAAGTTATCATTTATAAAATACCAAATGCACGATGTGCTTTGAAGTTACTGTAAGGTCTTTATTATCATAACTATTGGCTGCAGACATAGTAGAACGGAAAACTATATCTCCCGTTCTACTGCCCCGATTGTCGGAATTCAAATTGCGTTTTTCATGTCTTGAAAGCACGACGTAAGATATATATTAGATTTATATACAGCATTGTTGTGATATAGGTATTTGACACAAAATCGGACCTTTCCTGAAATAAAATACCAATTGTATTCCATATTTAGATCCTATGACTCAAATTATGCCTAAATATTAAATATTGTAAAATTTGGGGCGAAATTTACGAAAAAATTCAAAAAATTTATCTTGGCACATTTTTTTTGAGTTTGCGCCAAGAATATTTTCCTTGGCGAACTTCTGAATGTATAGTAACCTATTTTCCTTTTTCTTTTTTCATTGTGCACGAGAGGGAAAAAGCATGGTTCATTTTTTCAAATTAATTTAACAAAGTGCTTAAAGCATATTTTAATTATTATCGCTTATAATAAATATGGCAAATTTGAAAATGTGCCAATATACAAATTCATGTATATCTTAGGAAGTTTTGAATAAAAAACTCCAATTTTTTTGCAGGTGTGCCTAGAAATACACCTACTTTAAGATGATGTTAAAAATTTTATAAGTTATAATTTTTTTTCGAAAAATTAAAAAAAATTATTTAAAATACAAATTTAAAAAATAAATTATAAAAAACGGGCGAATTTTATTCTGAATAAAGCTAAGTTTCGAATTCTGGATGAAGGAATCAAGTAAGTTTTATGAAAAAAAGAGATGTTAATACATATATATCAAATTCAATTAACATTGAGGAGCTAAAATTTTGAGCTAACTTTTTATAAACTACTCGAACGATTTTTACAAAGCTTGGCAGTTTTGCATAATTGAGTCGTAGAATCGGAATATGGAAAAATAATAGATATCCTATATTGCGCTTTCGAGACATGAAAAACGCAAGTTCAATTTCGTCAATCGGCACAGTAGAACGGGAGATATAGAGCTAATACGAAATAAATGGAATGCTTCCTCCCTTTTTTTTCGTCTTTGCGCAGTGTCTTTCCAGTTACAAAATATTTTAAACGATATAAACATTCTCGCTTTAATAATTTTTAGTTTAAAAAATTATTTAATGATTATTTAATGATTAATTTTGTGAAAATTACGATATCTGATTTTCTTACGGCCTCCCGATCCTTATAGTTACGATTTAAAACTCCAAAAAATCGATTTTCATCAGACACAAATTAACTGAAAATTGAACTTCCAAACTTTTTGTTTTTGCCGTCTTTTTCAGTTTACATCAAGCGACTGATTAAAAAATTAATCAGAATAATTCGTGGTTGACCTTTGATATTATTTTTTGATTTGCTTGTGTATAACGTTCTTTAATTTATAGTTTTGGCACGTAGTCTATGTGAAGGAATTTTTACTCATGCAACTTACCAGTTTTCGAATACTAAAAATATCTTATCAACATCCGCATACAGTTTTATTACTTAAAGATCATAATTTAATAATCCTACAGAAAACTTATTAATTTTTAATTGAGACAAATAGGGTTCCGTGTTTGCTCCCTTCTAGAACAGGAGGAATTCTATAAAATTCTGAGACTAAGATATGTTTTTAAGAGAAGTATACAGAGGCTGTTTGCACATTTTTTAGACGATTTTCACTATAGTTACAGAAATATTTTACCCAAAATTTGTGTGTCTTAAACATTCCATTTGATAACCCTTATTCTTCATTATCTTTCTATGCCGTAATTTCCAAGCCAGTAAAGGTTGTTTTAGTAGTGGAAGAGGTATTTAAGCAATTCCTTTTGAAGTAGCTTTGCAATGTCCAAGGAGGGTTGTAGGTCGACATCTGGACAATCCGCTTTTGAAAAGTCCAAAAGCGCAAAAATCCGTGAATGATGCATCAGCAGATTTAGTAGGGACATAAGTGAAGGTTATGGTCTTGATACGCGTTTCTTACTCCATTTTCTCCAGGAAATTAACAGTGGATTTTGACGTGTGGCTGCTTGCTTTTTCTTGATGCAGTTATACTGATTGATGGCAATGTAGGTAAAGAGAAGGTACTTCATGTTTGAAAATTGGGTATAATATGCTTCCAATAATATGTGAAGTTGATCTTAACAGTTTTATCCTCTCTCTAATTTTTATTTGTCATTATATCAAAAACTAACACCAACCTTTGAAAAACTTTCTTCAGATTTTTTGAACCATGTTATAAGACTTTTTGCTTCTCTTTTATCATAATAAATGGATCTCTTTTTATTGAGATTATTTAAATATACGAAAGATTCATCTATTATGAGAACATTTTTCCCTTTTTGTCCGAATAATTGTTTCTCATAGAGAATTCTACAACGCGTTTTGCTTTCGGCGATATGACGTGGAGAAGAAAATGCATGATACGTTTCTTCGCCTTTTTAAGACTCAAATAGCATTAATCATTTTGTTTACAGTTGACACTGAGCATTTTAATGATTATGCAATTTTCCTTTGACTTCGGAGATTTTCTTTTAACATTAAAGTTCTTACCTTTTTAACATTCGAAATATTCCTTTTTTACCACGGATTCCCATTTTGAATACTCTTTTCTATGAAGCCAAACTCTGACCTTTTTTTTTCTTTTCTTATCGACAATATTATCTATCGTTGCTTTATATACAGATAAGTCATGGCTTTCATAGCATTTTTTAATAACTAAATACGAATAATTTTCTTCGGGAATAGTATAAATTCAGCCTTCCCTCCACTGCTTCTTTAAAAGCGGCATTTTGCATGAAAACAGAATTGTCAAATAGAAGATGATAATTTTCACTTTCAAAATTATAGCTGCAGTTAAAAAACTTTTTCCAAGCAGTCGATATTTTTATATCAAAGCCTCTATACTAAGCAATATTTTTCACTACAATTTGCATAACAGTACTCGTTACTAAATTTATTCACGTTAGAAACGTTTTTCTAAATTAATATTTTAATTTTTAATTACGCACAAATGCAAACATTCCGAATTTTGAACAGGAAATCAAGCTTTAAAAGTAAGTATCTTGGTCATTTTTGCCGTATGAAAGTCAAACTCTTGTTTTAGTTTTTTTAGGATACTAAATACGGTTACAGAAACCCGTGGGGGTGTGTTAACCCATGGGAGTTACATTTCTTATTTTTTAAAAATTAATTTGCTTAAAATTTAAAATGTCAGAACATGAATATTTGTTACCCAAACAATTTTGTAACTGACAGCATTTGTCTTTGCGACCAGTGATTGCTAAATAAAAGCCTAGCAAAGACTTTTATGGATACGCTGCATAAATGAAAATAACCGTCATTAATTCGCTCAAAAAAATCAAATGGGTTGCAATTTTACCTTTTAGTTAACCCTGCATGAAGAAACATTTTCTTTCCACTGATACGTAGCAGAGGACAAAACTCAAGTACACTCAATTCTCCATTTTCAGCTTTTCTTTACGCTACTTGAATTTGATGGGACATTTAACAGGGTTTTCATTAACAATAAAACTCTTCGTAGTAGTCTGTTTGTTAGATTCTTTACAGACGTTTTGGAAGTTGTTTGTAACAATCTGCTTTTGACTTTTTATTCTTTTCCAAAATCATCGCAATGACACGCATGCAAGTGTGATTTTTTTTCCTCTTGTGAATGTCAAGAACTACCATACCAAGCTTTGTCCTTATTTCTTTTCTTTAGAAATTCCATTTGTATAATCATACAGCCTGTATTCTTAGTGGAATTTAATACACAAAATCTTAAACACAAAATTTTAGGGCAGAGTCCATAAAAATTTAAAAGTTTACCTTTATTTAGCTTTCATCCTGCATCCTTTACAATGTTATTACCTACGCTTATAAAACTTCTGGATTCGTTTCGTAACAGCCAGATGTTGTATACACCTTAATTACCTCCTTAAAATATTTTGAATATTTGAAACGCTCTCAAAATTGTATTCTTTAAATGAGATTTCACTTTAGCGAACAGAAAATTGTACACGCTTCACAATGCTTCTGAAGGCACTTTAATTCCCTTTTTGCTATAGTTATGTTAATAAAGTGAAACCTCGCTGTCTCTTCCGTCAGATAATTGAACTTTATAAAAAGAAATTCCTAATGCACCATGCTACGGAGAAAAATCTCACTGATGAATACCCGCTTAGGGTTCATAAATTTCTCTCTCTGCCAGAAGAAGCTACTTTATTCTACACTTTCTAAGACCTTCGCACAGTATCAGAATAAAGACGTTTTCCCTGAAATGGTGCTTACCTGATATGGATGTGCACTGAAAGCGTTTTAGTTCAGTCTTTTCATTGGCTTTCATTTGGAAGGTTTTAACATGAATAAGTAATTTTTCTCCTTCCTAAAAGTAACTCAAAAATATTTTATCTCATCAAATCGTGATCCCCCCTTCCCTCCATAGAAATGGATATTCACAGGCTCCATGCTTTATTAACAAAAAATATGTTATGTTAAACAAAGTAGAAATTTTAAGAAAGATTCAGAACCATCATTCAAAATCTAATGCTACAACGGAAAATGATATTCCTCCTACGATTGCCGTTGTGTTTGGACAAAACTTAAGTAAGTTTCGAACATTCCTCTTTCCGCCAACTTAATGGCACTAAAGGTCCACACCCCCTCCTAAACTGGGACAGGGGTTGAACCCCTGACCTAGAACCTCGGAGGGATCGGCGCCAACGTACCTGGAGCTAATACCTCACGGCGACACTTGTCGTCTGTTTCCTACTTACCAGGCCGCTCGGGCTGCCCGTCGCAAAGGGTCATTACCAGGGTCGCTATTCCCGGACTACTAGAGCCGTTCTGCTCTAAGACCTGCCAGACCACCGCGCCGGCCAATAAATGACCCTCCCGGGGCCTCCAGAACCACTAGGTCCACAATTTGTATACCCCCTGGCCGAGACTGTCTAGGTACAGATCCTAACCAGTAGCTTCGCAGAGTTTTCTACATCGACCCCCGGGGTAGGACAAAACTTAAGTTATATCGATATTAAGTTATTAGCCTAATTTCAGATGCTATCTTTTTACTATACAAAACATTCAAATACTACTTTTGCAATTACGATTAAATATTAAGCGTAAAAATACCGACAGTGTCAGATCTTTTTCCTCATAGGACGCTCCCTGAGTCTGCCACCGTTTTCAATCCATACCAAAAATGCTGCAAAATATCAAAATAGCATACAAAAAAGTAAAATAAAACATTATGCTTACTTTTGAAAGTAAAACTTTATTTCCAACATTCTGAAATATTACTTTTATTGCTTTACTTTTAAATAATCGTCCATGAGATTATACAAGTTTATTTTATTATGCATCTATATAATGTTCGTAATGTAACGAGCAATATGCCAGCACCTGATTTTCTTTTTCAAAATTTGAGTGCTCTAGGCAGCATTTAAAATTTTCCAGAAGTTTCTTTTATAACACTCGACTGCATCTTCCAGTGTACTTCACTGCACGTTTGGTACTTTGACCGGAGAATCTATTCAGTACATCCAACAGTGAGATGAAGTAAAAGGAAGCCTCCACAATTCCCAAAAGAGTAACAGAATTTATTGCCACAGAAGCTATATATAACCTCAGAAACTCAACGAGTGGTTTTTCATCAAATCCCGCTTGCTTTTTCATCGCTTGCTTTACTTACTTTTTCATCAAATCCCGCTTATGTATTAATTTCCTTGATGGTTCTCTGCGCGCCACTATGTTAAAACAAAATTATATCATCATCATATGCTTGTTTTTTACAGTTTTCAACACACTTTACTATTATTTCCAATTTCATAGCTGAAATATTCTCATTAAGTTTTTTCCCCCATGAAATCAACAAATGATTGCACAGTTTTCATTTTAATTCCATCGTTTATTACACAATAAAAACTTTATCTTGTTTGATCCTATGGGAAATACCAAGAATTTTGATAACGTGTGCCTTCCTTTTAAAATTTGAGAATTCGTTCTGAATAATATGTGAAATATCGGGTTTAGCATACGTTTTTCTTAGCTTTGTTTCTTAAATATATTCAAGCAGTATTATAGCGCGTTTCGTCGAAGAATGGACAGAATTTAAAAATATTTCCTTTATCACCCTTTGCTTCAGATTCATCAGTCATATAATAACGTCCAGAATAATCCTTTAAAGGAGATTTTATAAACTAGAAATCTTAGGATATTCAACGCTCTTGGAACTATCTCCTTGGAATCATTTATTTTGTTTTTAGCTTTTCCTTCTTTCATCAAATGCTGCTCCACGTCGGTTTCTAATCTTCAACTCCTCCAATGTGTGAAAGATTGAGCATAGACAGCCTACTGAACTCTCAGTCAAATATATTATATTACATCAGAATTAAGTTTTTATCATATATAATGATTCCATCGGCAAAATCTGAATGATTTTTTTCATTTAGGGAAAATATGCACACTGCTGTTTGATTTGCTAATATTTTTCTGAACAGTTCAAATTCTGCAAATACATCCGATAGAAAGAACACATTGATAAATGTGGATGAAGCCTTGGTTATATTACAGGAATCCTTGGGACCAGTTATGGTCAACATAATGGCCATCATGTTTGCAGGTTAGAAAGACAGCTATGCTCAGTATCAAGACGCAAGAGTTTTCGCCCGCAGTCATTGATAAAGATGTTCGAAAGTTCTCATCGAGCCATCTAAGAACACATTCTGATGTCAGAAATAACATTAATAACCTTGTTGGGATTCCATTTCATCCTTCTATCAGTTACAAAATTGCACGGATTTTAAACAAGTTTAATTTTCAAGTTATTTTCTCACCTATAAATAAAATCCGAGGTTCGGCTCTTAAAAATCCTATTTCTGACTTTAATTCTTGGGGAATTTACAGCATATCGTGTCAGTGTGGCTTGAGTTATATTGGCCAAATGAAAAGAGCATTAAAGTTTCGCATAAAAGAACATGAATCTTACGTTCGAAAAGGCGAAATTAACAAATCTTCAATAGCTAATCACAGTTGGAAATTCAGTCACAATTTTGATTTTGGTTCTGTTAAAATTATCCAGAAAGCTGATTCTATTAGGTAGCTGGATTTCCTTAAAGCTTTTCACATTCACAAAAATTTGTCCTGTTTAGTAAATGACTTCAATTTCTATCCAGTCTTGCCTAATGCGTTCAAAATTCTACTAACCTTTTATTTTTCGTTACTATTTTTGCCGATAGGTGGCGCTATCGGCTCTCCGACTGGTCGCCTGTGGGTATAAATATGATCGACAGTCGCTTTTTTGCTTTTGCAGAATTTTTTGGTCCTGATGAAGAGGGACCCTTTTTGCCCTCGAAATCGATTAGAATTTTACAAAATCTACACCGAATACAAGGTTGTCGATTTGCCTGTTTTATTATGCTCAGTATATTAGCCATCTTTTCGCCCTTTCTGTAAAAAGACGGCAAAGTAACTATCCATCTTGGGCAATAAATTTCTTAAATCTATTAAGTGTCTTGGAGGGTTGATTTCCCCTCCCCTTTATTGCTGGCTTGAAATTACACTTCTTTATAAATGAGTCCTCTTGCACGCTAATATTCTTTTTGCAAATATTGCGAACAGAAAATGATCTGTCGAACAACAGTTATAAGGTATTTCTCCCATCTTCTTTGCATGCCTTCGTGGTGTAGTGGTCAGCACGCTGGGCGCGTATTCCAGAGGCCCGTGGTTCGATTCCCGGCGAAGGCGTTGCTCATTTTTCATTCTTCTGCTTCCAAAAAAATCTTAATGACTCTATAATTGGCGCCCAAACTAAAAAAGGTGGTGGATGATGATTCTCCACCACCGCGATTTGGCGATTGGGTCCCCTGAACCCCAGTCGCTCTTTAAAAGGGGGAGTATGTAAGGTATTTCTTCCATCTTCTTCGCATGCCTTCGTGGTGTAGTGGTCAGCACGCTAGGCGCGTATTCCAGAGGTCCGTGTTTCGATTCTTGGCGAAGGCGTTGCTCATTTTTCATTCTTCTGCTTCCAGAAAAATCCTAATCATTCCACAGAGTTAGTAGAAGTTACAAGAAATCCCTATTCGCCACGTGTAGTTAATAGCGACTGTGTTGGATAACACGGCCTTGTACTGAACACGCATACACAGTTGAATGAACATTTTTCAACAATTTTTAAAACGAGTTATTAGATATTAATGCTGACAGAGGTAAAAAGCTAATGATGAATCAGGCATTTAAAGGAAGAAAACAAGCAACACTTCTTTCGCAGTATGAATTAATTGCGCTGCGCTGGGTATGAAATGTTATCGTCCCGGTGTAAGGAACGGAGCAATCAGCTAGTCATAAAGTTTTATTGTTTTATTTGCAAGAATTTAAATTATAATGGAGCAATAAAAAGTATTGGCTTTGCTTGAATTAAGTAATACAAATTGTTAAGTCAGCGTAAATAAAAGAAGCATCTAAGAATAAATTTGTATTTCTCATTCATGAAGAATGCCGCCCAGGTGAACCGTCTTTCTCAAACTATATAATTGCATAAAAGGAATGATGTCCTCGTTGCATTACGTTGCTTAAAAGTATGAGTATTTTTAAGAAATTTTTCTTAAATAAATATTTGGTTGGTCCCCTACTTTCACTTCGAAAGTATTCGGCTCCTTTTAAATATTTAATTACTTTGTACTACGTCTTTTCGGTTTGAATATCCTCATTAAAATTTCAGCGGAATTATTTCATTTCGGTCTTTTATTTATTTATTTTTTTAACTTTTCCTTCTTCTTCTGTGAAATGTCACGCAAACAAAATTAATCACGCAGTTTGTGAACAATCGGATGCCAGTACTCAAAGAAAGGGAAAAAAAGCGCTTTAAATATACTTCGCAAACGATATTGATAAGCATTAGATAATAATCGATGCCATTCTCGAAACTCGCTTTTTATTTTTTGTTTTATATGTGGAAATGAACCTCCATGAACCTCTCAACAGTGGCAAAAAGGCAACAACTCCTCGGCCGTGAATGGCAATTACTCTGCATTTGATAGGATAATTGTGCTACCAGTGCCGTTTGCTCGGTTTCTCCTTTGTGACGTCACAGACCGCACTGACGGAAACAGGATATGTATGTAACAGTGTGTCGATAAACTGGTTGAGTCACCCTTTTCCAATGCGACCGTTCGCACGTTACGGTGTGTCTCTGGCATAGCGGGGTGAAATACTGAATCAGAAAATTACAAATTGCTTTTCGCTTATTTATTATGCTTCACTATTTTTACTTTCGTTGACGCTGTTAGATTTATGAAAGCAAATGTTTCTCATTGTTGGAAATGGCAGTCAGTGTAGACGAATAAGAGCGTTGATGAATTTGAAAAAAAAAAAAAATAAATAAATAAAGGCATGTTTGTGTGTTCATAATTATATAATAAAGCCATCCACGTTATACATATGTCAGATAAAGAACGTGTAAAATAAAATTCTAACTTTAATTTATAATCACCTCTTAATTATTTCTCCTTTCTATCCTAAAAATAGTAACATGATTATAATATGCTATATAGTAAAGTATAATATAAATCGTAGTGATATACATAGTATTGTAACATGCTTAATCCTGTCTGAAATGCATCATTTCAAAAGTATTCATATCATATGGCTCTTACATAATGCTCCTGATGCATGTACTTTCATAACGCAAAAAAAAAAAAAAAAAATCTTTTAGCCAGTAAACAAAACCCTTTTAGCCAATATACTAAACTCTTTTAGTAAATAAACTCAAATTTAGAAAAGCTGTAATTAACCGATAGAAATAAAAATGAGCTATAGTTTAACTAATGCGACGAATTTTGTATATATGCAAATATGTTGTTACGAATTTTCTATATATGCAAATAACTTTAGTGAAATTATACGTGAAATTGTTGTATCTTTTGTATAATGTAACATGCAAAGTCTGAAGAAACGAAGTTCTGTCGGAAAAGCAAAATTACAGAGGCAAGTTTATTTAACACTAAGGCAAATAGCTATCCCGCCAAATTTGGCTAGAAAACCATAAAAGTTAACAAACTTGGCAACCATTTGGAGGAATTTTGGTCCGAACAAAGTAAGCAAAGCAAGAAAGTGTCGACACATTCAGAAATAACATGGAAGACTATCAAAAAGCTTCGGTTCTGAATTGAAATCTTATTGAGTGATTGGATAAAAGATATCTGCATTGCAGAGTTACGTAAGGTCATATTTAGATTAATATTGAAATGACGTAGTTCAGATTGATATATTATAAACAGTTACTATTTTTAGGACAGAGAGTATTCAAATTTAAATAAAGGAAAAAGCTGTTGCCAATTAAAATTATAAATTTGCTTTGCGTGGAATGAAATTAAAATACTGATTGCGTAGTAGATTGGCACTTGGGAAAAGCGCAACTAGCTTAAACATCATTTTATTCTGGATGACAAACTTCTCATACATTCTTGATTGATCAAAACTAGAGGTGCTATAAGTACCACGCAGTTTTATAAGGAATGCATTACATTTTTAAAAATGAATAAAAACAGCCAAGCGACTATTAACGCGTTTGCAAAGCGACAGCAGGGAAGAAAGTGAGGCGTATTGAGCAGCAGAGCCTATGAATAAGCTCAGAATGCTTTATTTGAATGAATAGCGACTGGGCAAGAGCTTACAGCAATGCAGATCACAGCAAAAGAAGTGAAGCATTACGGAGCCTTTGAAAGGGGTTGTATTTAAATTAAAATTAGGAACGTAAAAAGTCTATTGCTAATTAAGTTAGTAATTTTATTGGTAACTATCTTTAATATTTTACAAATTACACGCACACAAGCACATATATATTTTTCGAGTATGCTTTCAAAATAGGTTTATTGATTTTCTTTGGATAGTTTAAAATTTTTTACCCCTTCATTAAATGTAATTCGGTGATTTCACCGGCTTCACGGAGATAGAGTTTGGCTTTATTTTTGACATTAATTTTAATTTCCTTTCCATCTTTTTATTTCACTTTGAAAATGATAATATATATATGTTGAATTTCTGTTCCTTGGACATGGTATATGGAAAGTTTTCTTATTATAATTTATTGTGAATTTTGGTTTACATATACGTATATATATATATATATAGAGAGAGAGAGAGAGAGAGAAAGAAAGACAAAAAGTACGAATTTAAAACAAAATCCGCAAAGACCCAAAAGAAATGAAATTCAAAACCAGTAAAATTTCGAAATTCCCCAAAAATATTAAAAAAATCAACCAAAAGTCAGAAAAATTAAAATAAAAATTTATAATACTATATATACACAGACGCAGTTTAAAATGACTGTGGTTAATATTCTCATTCAGATATTGTTTCCAAAGTTCCTCCATTTTTATACGAAAATATGGAAAATACATCACTAATTGTAATCAACAATTCGGTTAATATCATCAGAATATTATAGACTAAATTTTTTGACTAAAATAATATCTCTGGTAATAAGAAAAAATCGTCAAAACAGAGTTATGTCGCTTGATATGGAATCAAGCCACAAACAGTTGGGTTTCGATTTCAGCCAACCATTAAAAATTAGACAAAAAATCAACCTTAATGGGATGTAGATTTTGAATAATTCTATTTATTTTGATCAAACATAACTAAGTCTTTCTTCATCACGGGCAAAACAAATTCTGCAGAACTTTTTTTTTCCTCGAAAGAAAAAATTCCCAGAAAAAATCTACTACAAATTAAGGTGGCTCTTTTGCTTAATTTAAAATTTAACATTGATATGATGTGTTCCCATGAGAAATGCCATTCGAATGCTAAGATTAGGGGTACAGCATCGGTCAAATAATTTCCAGAAGCACTAGGAGCTGTTTTAAAATGAAATGAACTTTAATAAATAAGTTATCCCCATTCTTGAAAAAGTAACGTATTTGAAGATCTTAAGGGTTTAAGATGTACAAACCTCTTTAATATGGATGCAGCTGAGCTCTTATTAATTTTGAATAGATAAGGATAGATAAATAGATAAGCAATAGATAAGAGTTAGGAACTTGCCTCAAATGAACGGATAGGAGAAGCTCCAAGTTAGCTGCGAAACTTTGGAAATACATTTAAAATTAAACTACGATTAAAGAAAAAAAACAAACAAGCAAATAGACAGACGCGCGCAGATTTTAATAGTATAGAGCAGCGATTTTCAACCTGTGGTACGCAAGAGAAAAATAGGTGGTACGCAAGGAAGAAAAATATTTTAAAATATTAAACTGAAAAATCTCGTTAAGAAAACGCAAAATTGATAGAAATTTTCTGCGATCGAACTCTAACTGAAGATTTGAAAGATAACACACTTGTTAACTTTAGGCTGAACTGAAAAAAAAGAAAGAATTTAAAGGCCTTTCAAATAAAGCTATTAAATTTTTATTCCCTTTTTGAGCAGCCTATTTGTGTGAAGAAGGATTTTCTTCCATGTTATATTAAAAAAAATATAGAACAAAATTAAAAGTGGATCTTAATTTACGCTTAAAGCTAAGTGAAATATGACCAGACATAAAGAAATTGATCTCCCTTAAATAGTCCCAAATTTCACAATAAATTTTAAAATTCAAGCATTATAACTTAAATTTTGATAATTAAAATATTAAGCAATTTTTTTATTTAATACTTTTTAATGTGGGCATATTTAATACAAATAGCCAATAGGTTGCGCAAGTGGAAAATATACTTTTTTAATAGTTCTATTGAGAAATTGGAAAAATAATCATTGTAAAATTTAGTGGTGGCACTAAAGTTGTTTCAGTTTTTTTTTAGGTGGTTCGTGTTAGCCAAAAGGTTGAGAACCGCTGATATAGATGGTATGATTTAGTTTAACTAACTTTGTTAAATATAAAAGTATAAAGATACAGTTAATTTGATTGTACGTAGGGATGCGTATTTACCTCTTTGTCTCCGGTGAAAAAATACCTAGGCACAGCTTTAGATAAAGAGTTAAGTACTCGAATCTTAATTAACAAACGCTGCTCTTCTAAAAACGAATAAGACCCTTTCCACTTCAATTTCTCAAAGAGAAATGGGATTATCATCATAAACAACAAACATTTAATTTAATATTCAAAAAGCCTTTAATTTGGCAATGAACAAGCATTCAAAAAAGTACGGTAATCCTCTTAATTTGAGAACTTAAATTTAATGATCACTCACCGAAGTTTATTTAAATGCCCAAAAGGTTAATTTATTAACCTTAATTCATATGAAAGAAAAAAAAGAGGGACTTTCAGTTATTTTCAACTCATTCATAAGGCCAAAGGTAAGTTATTTCATAAATTATTGTTCTTCCTTATTCATAAGACCATCTAATTCTCAAATATCTATAATTTTATAAATTCGTGTGATCTTAGAAATCTGAAGAGGAATTAAAAAAAAAAGCTGAACTCCCATCACCCCAAGGGGACATTTAATTACATTGTAAACAGGAAAATAATTAACCAACCTTGATGTTCCTAAAATTAAATCCCCTAAAGAATGACAAAGTTAATTTACACTAAAAGCATAAAAGAAATACAACACTCTTTTTTTAACTTAGATCTCAAAAAGGCTCGTATTGAGCATTCTCTTGAACTCCAACTTTTTTGTTGGAGCTTTCTATTTGAGATATTGCTTGTAATTTGCTTAAGTTGTGAAATCTGGCTTGTATTTTCACCTTTCCTGTCTTCTTCTATTTTGCTTGTTTTTGGTAAAGGAAAGTTTAATTTTCGGTCATTTTTAAGTGATTAAAAGAGAATTTGTTTGCAA
Organism: Stegodyphus mimosarum; assembly: GCA_000611955.2. Lineage (NCBI taxonomy): Eukaryota > Metazoa > Arthropoda > Arachnida > Araneae > Eresidae > Stegodyphus > Stegodyphus mimosarum. Next base: position 149,569 of record KK112511.1, on the reverse strand, counting down.
CGTGCAATTTCGTTAATTAGGGACCTTTATTCGGAGATTTAAAAAAATATATACAAAATTCTTAATTTTTAAGTTCACTACACATGTTTCCATTTATCCATTTATTTATGAATCTCTCCTATTTGTATGTGTGTACGTGTATATGTGTGTACCTTTCTCTCAGTTTTTACAAATAATCTTTAAAAATTACGTTTTCTTAAAATCAATTATTTTTAGGTTAGACATGTCTCTATTGCTGTCATTCCAAATTTTTGAGCTGTTCCAATTTGTTATGTTATACGGCATTTACCCCCTTCCCCACGTAACGTGTCAAATCTGGCCATTGCATGAAATCTAAGATTTTAAAAATATCGTCCACGAGCAGGGCCAAAGTGAGGGTCAGTGCGACTGCTCCGGGCGGTAGAAGTTAGGGGCGACAAAAATCTTAGAATCAAGTTATAAATATCTAGTTAACTTACGTGACTCTGGAAACTATAACCTTGGAGAAGAGTATAGCGACTATTCGCTGGTCTATAGCTGCAGAAACAAAGTCCAAGGAAGAGTAGAAATACCCTTTTATTCCACTCAATAATACAATTGGCCCCCCTCGGGCTTACAGGAAAGCCTCCACTTGAGCTTTAACTTAAGATAGAAAATAAGAAACTAACTTAACTAACTAAATCTTAACCAAAGCTGTACAGAAATAACTAACCAAGTTGGCCCGTAATTAAACCTCACAACAGGCGAATACTAACCGGCAAGACTATGGCCTAACGTAGTAAGATAGGCTTAAAGCAACGATGTGGCTCGAAGGCAGAAAACGCTCTACCGAGAACTTCTGAGCTCCTTTACGAAAGTGACTGAACTCCCCATTAAACACTGGTTCTACCTCATCAATAAGAAACGCGATACTGAAAACTCATTCTGACAGGTAGTTAAAGGTGGGAAACAAGAATTTGAAGGAAAGGGTTTCAAAATTAAAAATAACAATTAGAAAATTAAAATAATCCCCACAAAATGAAGCATCGAGCAACAAAATTTAGAGACTGTAAAATTTTTATAATTTAGAGACTGTAAAATTTTTATAATTTTGGGCTCGCACTTCTTTGTGGCAGAAGGATTTTTAGAATTCATGGAAACACAGAGGCACAGAATTTAAGACCTGCAAAGATTGCACCGGGAGCGTAATGGCAGACCGCACATTCAGTTGAACAATGTTAAACGAATTACGCACACTGCGCATGCCCAGAAGAGAATTTGGCGCAATTACGACTTTGGCGTAATTTTAAAAGAAGATAAACATGGTACATGGTTGATATTCTGTTACTTGGACGTAAACAGTTCGGGGGTTTAAAATTTGGTTGTATGGTGCTTCATTACTTAGGTGCAAATATCGAGTGTAAACTCCCCAAATTTTCGTTTAAGAAGGATTACAAAACAGAAAACATTAAATGATGTTGTTTATTGATTGTATTTGAGCTGAATGTTTATTGATTGTACTTCTGAGAAATAAAAGCAATCGATTATTTACCATCCGTTCCATTTATAACTACTTTAACAACTTAAGGAATATATCTAGTTTAAATTACTGAATTAAAGCCAAAGAATTTATTACAAATAACTGATACTAAATGTAATGTTTATGAACAAAATAAATCAAAATGAAATAAAACAGAAGTGCAATAAGTACAAAAAAAAAGTGTCCGTAGTATTGCAATCGTAAAGAGTCGCTAAGGCCTACATGACGAACAGACTTCTGTAGGGTTGTTTATTTTTATCCGTCAGTATTTTCTTCCACGCCAACGGTACACTATTGAGCATGCGCAGTAAGCGAAATTCGTTAACATTGATCAATTCAATGTGCGGTTTGCCATTACGCGCACGGGGCGGCAAATTGCCTAGCGTCGTCCCTGTCCACAAGTAAGATAGATGTTGAACTGCCATACTATTGCTTTTCATTCAGAAATAAGACTTTGTTTTTTAATTTTTAATTCGTTTTTTAAATTTTAATTGTCTTCGATAAATAAAAATAATTATAATTGCTAAGTAATTAATATAATCACCGTTGCCTAATCGCTTAGTTAAATAAATGATAACTCCTTGTAGTTGCTAATAATATTTTAATAACTAATTATTAAAATACTTGCTTTTACAAGCATTAAACGTTCTTCACAACAATTACATCATCATTTTATTCTTTCATTGCAAATTTAATTGATATCACTTAAGATGCATTTAATTTATAACGTATTCAATTTGTAATTTCTATGAATATTTGTAGCATTGTTGTAATTAATAAAAGATGTTTCTAGCGCTCAGTATTACTACTTAGGTATAGGATAATTATTTGTTAATAAGATATCTAATTGTTAAATATTAAATGAGCGTGCTCCTGTATTTTTACTTTTCCGGATTAGCTTTCTCTTAAAATATGCCTCGTGCTTGCATTGCACGGGGATATAAAACAATTTTAATTATAATTCTACTAAAAATATCTAACTAAATACAAAATCCCTAACATTATTGTTATTATTTGACTTGGTAATGTGGAACGGTAATAAATAAGAACATTTACTTTTCTTTATTTTTGCATTTTAAACTCACACTAAGGTATTGAATCGAAAGTAATGCAGTGTTATATAGATTGGCGATAATTTTTAACTATAAATTTTAACATGAACTGGCAATGGGCTTTCATTTTAAACAGCTTACAGTTAGTTTTCCGAGGGCGTCTTGGATAGTTTTCTATTTTTCTTTGCAAGATTAGTCATAGGTAATCTGATGAGTAAATTCGAGTTAATTTTTCTTTAATCAGTGACGATGCCTTGATTTTAACAATATTTAGCAGTTCGTTGTAAATTTTGAAAACTATGTATTAAGTGCTGTCATTGCAAATAATTTCAATGGCCCTTTTTACATAACATATGTTGCTCCTCTCGATAATGACGTGTCACTTCAAGGGCCTCAGTTGATTATCTTACGGTACATGAACTTCCAGGAGAATCCAGAAATTAGTAAGAGGCGTTTGAAAAAGTGTCAACGGCTTGTAAATGTATAGCAAAAAATCTCATGCCATACTCTTCCGAGTTTTCTTTATCGCAAAATTTCCGCCGAGTTGAAGAATTATGTACAAGTAACTCGGTTTTTCTCATTTTTTTTTTGTGCTTTACACTTTATCGCCGCTCATTCAGATTTTGATCTTGGAAAAATGATAACGCTTAAGGAGCAAAAAAATGTGTTGAAGTAAAGTCTTCAAAATCTCGTATTTATCGCCCAAACGATTTTTTGTCTCAGCGGACAATCCTCTGAACTCCCCTCCAAATCGAACGTTGGGGCGGGCAGAGAGATAAATAAATAATAATAGAAAAAAGTAAAAGAGAATAGAAGAACAGAATTTCGGCATCTGGAATCTTCTGACGCACAGCTGCGGTCCGGTCGATAGGCGCGATTATTGCTGCAACGGTCGGTTTTTCCAACCCCCCAAAATGCTCAGTTTTGATCTCCCCGTCTTTTTTTTTTTTTTTTTTTGTTTTTGTATTTATATTCCGCGTTGGACGGCAGGCAACAAAGCGGGATCAGGGCAGGGATGGATCGAAAAGGGAAAAGAATGAATATGAAGGGGAGGGCAGCTGAACAGCAGCAGAAGAGAGAATTGAGGTTTGGGATGTTCATAGCAACTGCAGAACCCGGATTTGGGGGGAATTTAGATGTCAGTTTTTGAAACAATAAAAGCTGAAGTTAATAAAACTTCCTTTAACAGATAGTTGATCGAATTGATGGGTTTATCATGAACATAACGATCCGAAATTCGGCATTTGGAAGGTTTAAATTTGCCACTCTTTAGTTTAATTAACAGATTATTTATACGTTTGTTGTTCTTTGCTCATGTCCTTCCACAATCAAAGAACGCGCCTTATCCTCTCTCATCTCTGCTACACAATAATTTTCATTTGAATAAATTAAATTACTTTTCAACCAAATATAGTCTCTTTTTTTAATAAAAAGGACTTAGTTGAAGACACAAAAAGTATGGGTTAATTTAAAAATAGCAGAAGGAGAGTTTGTTCGTGGTGCTTTTCTTTAGAGATTATGTTACTATATCTTCGGAGTTCTGATGCCAAAGAAAGTCAAGAAATCTTGAATATTTGCTATTTGGTAAATTGTTAGCCTAAAGGAGCGTTAGCTCAGAAGAGCTATTAGTCTCGAAACAGGATTTTGCGTTGAATCACTGTAAAGGCTGAATCACTTTTCAAATCATTGACATTAAATATTACCGTATCTAGTGTACTAAATATTACCGTCCTATATTATTTTAAAAGATTTAACAAAGGAGAATGTGCATGAATGTGGGGTATGTTTCTCGCATTCTGAAAAAACGATAGTACCTAAAGCCATCAAATTTTGAATAACGTAATCCTCCACAAGAACATGGGCATCTGGAAGCTCGAATTTTGAATTTCGAATTTGTTTTATTATCTATTTCATGTTTTGAAAAACTTTCATGATTTTTTTAATTAACAAACTGAACGATTTCGAAACGAGCGGTGGAAATACTGTACAAAAAAAATTAAAAAGAAAAACACTTTTATCTCCAGAGAGCGAGACTGTATGTCGGGGATTCTAAAGATATGCTATTTTAAAATATTTTGTGATATTGCGAAAAACATGATATTTAATAAAGAAAGGTAACTCATGAAACGTTTGAAAACGCCTTTTGGGCATAATATAAAATCTGAAAGCTTTCAGATTTTTAGTCAATGGGGGCAATTTGTCCAGAAGGACTATTAATTTCCTTTTGGCATTTTGCGTTGATTCACTAAAAGCGTTGTTTCACTTTTAAAATTGTTGCCACCAAATATTATCACCCTGTATTTTGTTTATAGAAATCGAATAGTGAAAAATGTGCATAATGCATCTATGTTTCTTCACTGTGATAAAACAACGGTACTTAGAGCCATCCAGGTTTGAGAACGTTTCCACCCGAATATGGGCATCTGGAAGTCCAAATTTGAAATTTGGAAATTGTTTTATGATCGATTTCATATTTTTGATGAACAATCTCAAAGGATTTCAAAGCGAGAAATTGCAACGTTGTACAGAAAAAACATTTTTATCTGCAGCGCGCAAGACTGTATATCGGAAATTCTAAAGATATGCTCATTTTAAAATTTATTTTGCGTTATCGCTCTTGAACTGAATTTTATGGTTTAAGTGCAAAGAACATGATATTTAATAAATAAAGATTAAAATATGTTAAAAAAAGTTCCTTTGGACGTATTGAATAATAAAAGAATTTTTGAGAAAGAGTCTTCCAGCAAAAGCTTGTTTAGATGAGTTACTTCTTCCTTAAGCTGGAACACTTGTAAATTTCCAGTCCAATTAATGTTAGCATTTAATTTAATAGAACTGATCATTTAAATAATAAAGACAATCTTACATTTTTTATCTATTTCTTTATTTACTGTATTTAAGTGAGTGAGTTATTTACAGTCATAAGCGGTAATAAGAGATCTGAAAGCTAATATTAGACTAGGTTCATTATAATTAAAATACAATAACACGCCAAACAAATATTAATTTAGAAGTCAAGTAACAAAAATCAGCGTTATATTTTCAAATTTTCACATGACTGAAAAAATCTTTCACAGGACTTTCACATGTCCTGTGAAAATTTGAAAATATAACGTTGATTTTTGTTGTTTGACTTCTAAATTAATAGGTTCATTATTTTGACGGTTTCTGCTTTGACTAACTGGATACCTGCTTAGATGTTCTTCAGGAACTATTATAAGAATTATTGAAGGAAATAGAAGGAAAGTTATATTAAAGGAAATAAAATAATTAAAGGAAATAAAAAATAATTATTAATTAAATTAAAGAAAAAACTAAAGGAAATAAAAAAAATTGCTACTCCTTGAACTTAACTTTGATTGCTAGGAACTATCAACTATTCTGTCGTTTCTTGTGAGGCTAATTAATTATTTATTAGTTAGTTATTACTTGTTAGGATAATTACTATATTATTTACCTACACACAAGAATACGAACAAGATGTAAAAAGAAGAATTTTAAACTTCGTGCTCAATGTAAAATAAAATTTTAAATCTGCGTTTAACAATAAATGAATTTAAGAACAGAATTTTTAAAATATACTGCATTTATTAAACTAGATGCAAATGATATTTATTAAATGTAGTGTATGATTAAAATTCTGAAATAATGAATAATTTATTCAATATAGTTTGATAAAGGAATATTTCGGTATATATTAAACTTTTTATGTTTTCCAGACGAAACATGTGTAGAAAGGAAAAATATATTCCAAGAGCTGACACAGATAAATGCTAGGCACGAAACGCTATTTTTTTTCCAGATAAGGAAAATTAAAAAAAAAACAAATCCAGCATCTGAGCCCTTAAAAGCATTCAACACAAAACTTTTAAACATTTTTAGGAACAATGGAAAAAATCCCAAATCTTTTAACTAAGACTTTCTCTTATGGAAAACTAGAATTCAAACGTTATGTGTTCAGCCCACTTCGTAGCTTATCAACAACGGATGTCTGAAGTGCTAAATATCACTGTAAATTGTTGCTTTAATAGTAGCGGGATTAAAACCTTTTTAACAAATTCCCTCATTTTAGTGAAAGCTTCTATTAGATGTCAATAAAACTGAGCTTTCCAAAATTTTGAACTAAAATATTAAGTGTTTTTGGATAAGAATTCATGATAAAATTCTCATGATGAAAAAGCGCGAGGATTCGAGTTTAAGATTCTTAAATCAGTTACGAATTTTGTATAAATGTAAATAATTTTAGTGAAATTATACGTGGAATTGCGGTATATATTGTATAAAGTAACATGAAATACTTGAAAGGGTCGAAACTCTGCCGGAAAATAACATTACGGGGGCAAATCCATTTAGCATTGAGTAAATGGTTATCTCGCTAATTTGGTGAGATTTTGCCTAGCTGGCGATGATTTTGGCGGCTATTTTTTAAGGTCAAATTTGGCGCGAAATCGCCAGAAGTCACCAAACCTGGAGATCATTTGGTGACGTTTTGGTTCAGACTCTGAATAACTATAATTGGTACCTCAACTGAATAAGTGCAACTGATCCCTAAGTGTAACTGTAACCGTATCCGGACCTTATATGTAACTTTAACTGTATATGACTTCTAGTAATTTCGAGAATCTGAAAGTACTAGAGATTTCTCAGTGTCCGGGGTAAAACTATGCAAGTCCGGAGAGAGCATCAGTTTTCTCAGTTCAAAGTTGACTATGGACTATTGAGATACCTCAGTGTGAGCTTCGCGATGCGCTTTGCCTTGCGATGTATATAACGTTCTTAGTAGTTTTAAGTGTAACTATTGATTATGCTCTGTGACACTAAGAAGAGCTGTATGAGTACTTTTGTGGAAAGTTCCAGAATTGTAAAGTGTTACTTTCGGTAAAATAAATTTTATCAAACTGTCATCGGTTCTCTGTGCATTCCGTCTACTACGAACCCGTACGCACGCAACAGATCTTTTCCAACATTCGTGAAAGCTTTCCCAGGGTTCGTACGCATTTCTGGACAAAGAAATTAAGTACTTTTAAGGACTTTTAAGGAACATTAATGAAAAAAATTAAGGACCTATGAGCAAATGTGAACTGAATGAATTCAATGAAAAGTATTATCTATGCCCGAACTTCATTTTTGTAATACCATCCTAAAACGAAAATAGATCCGTAAGTAGGATGAATTATTATTAAATGTGAATTAATTAAGAAAATTATTAATACGTTTGAGAACAAAATCAACTTTATAAAATGTATCAAGTAGCATGAAATATTTTACATTTATAATAGTTGGACATATTTGAAAGAAGATAAGTGACATTTTATTATGTTTTGCTACCAGTTAACTTTATGGTTTTTTTTATGTTTCACTTTTGTCACATACTTGCTCAGTCTAAACATTTAGTAAATAGCAAGTAGATTTTATGTCAAGAGGCATAGATTAAAACAGAAGTAAGATCTAATCAGCATGATTCATAAAAAAAAGATCGCCCTGTCACCGCTGCAGCTTGCCTAGAGAGGGACCTGCTGATTAGAAAAACCTAAAAGGCCTGATGTAGGCACGGTTGGCAAGATTTGAAAGTTAGTTGGGCTCTGTCTGTTGCAGTTTGTGTCGTAGCTTCGTGTAGGTCCAATAAGCCACTAAAGCACCACAGGTAATAAGTTGTTTTGTATTGTTTTAAGTCTTATTAGATGCAAAGAATACATGAATTTTTGAATTTTTGTGTTTTATTTTGTGACCACGGTAAGGATTAATGAAAGGAAATAACTCGCTTTAATATGCAGAGCTAATTTTTAAGGGTAAACAATTAGTTATAAATGATTAAATTAAGTAGTTAGATAACCTTAGTCATTATGGATTTACATGGCCAATATAAAATTTTATTTATTTTTTAACAATATTTGTTAAAAAAGCCCTATTAAAATCGCAATCTAATAAAATTTCACATTTAAAATACATATAATTTATGACATTGATTCTTAAATGATATTAGAATAATTACACATTGAAAGCTACAAAACATTTATGTTTTGTAACAATAAAACTCAACAAAATATTTATGCCTCTTTTTAATTTGAGGCCTTCCCAGACATTTTGGCTAATTTAAATCGATTTCCTTCTCTTTAACCATCTTTTCTAACAATCAGAAAATTGTCAAATACATAGAGCAACAAAATCTAGAAATGTCATAACGTTTAGAATTTAGAGCAAGCACTGGAAGCAGAATTTAGAAAGGCACTAGGCAGCAGAATTTAAGTTTAAGTTAAACAGAGATTGCATCAGGTGGGAAAATGTCTAGCTCCAGTTCTGTGTGATGCATTAAGGCATATTATATGAATCTTTTAAATTGACAGTTTTCGATTTCTTTATTAATAAAAAAATGCATTTCTATAACGCCTGTCCATGTGATAAGATTAAAAGCATTTTGATATTTTTCATGCTTGTGTCTAGTGAAAAGTAGAGAAAATAAAGGGAAGATTGTTCTTCCAGATGTTCTCCAAAAAGTAAGAAATTCACCACAAACTTTCTGTAAAATAATCCATTATGTGTTAGTACCATGGAGACATTTTTCATTTTGCTCCATATTACTGGAATCTTCTAGAATCGTGGGTCTATAAATCTTGCCTTCTAAACTTTCTAAGCTGCACTGTCTAAAATCCTAAAGAAAAAAAAATCCCTACCAATTCTGTAATAGCCAGAACTTTTTGAAAAAAATAGGAAAATGTAAAATTAATTTTACAGAGGAAACTGATGCCTATGCTGAGAATTTTGAATATTCTGAGACAGTCACATGGAAAAAATTCTTACTATGAAAACATTAAAAAGAAGACATTTTTAATTAATTACAAAATTAATTTCGCTTTTAGTAAGAACTGTTTCGTAAATTGTGTTTTATAGCATTATACCTTGTTTATTTCTCAGATTTAAAATATTGTATAATAAGTTGTTAAAATGAAACTTTATAATATGACAGCGAAAAATAAAAATATTTTATTTTAATGCTATTTTTTAAATATAATTTCAATATATTACCATTATTTTAATGAAATGTATCAATGTTACAATGTATTAAAAAAAATTCCCAGATCTCGAAATTAAAAATTTTCTATAAAAACTGATCTTAAAATCGCCAAAATGTTGATAAGTCACCAAATTTAGAACCATTAAATAAAAAAATTCACAGCACCAAAAGTTGTTAAAGAACAAGCAATTCTTCATTAGAAAAAATGAATTTTGAAATGCTTATCTTTCACTTCTTGCTTAGAAACTCGAGTATCCCACTATTTATATTAGAAATAGGAACAAATTATAACACATGTATCCATTCACCCATTCAAAAGGTAACCATATATGTCAGTGCATCGCCAAAAATATTCCTCCAAAATGCTAATTCACACTCAAAATGCCAGTCGTAAAAACAGACAGAAATTTCAGATGATTAAAATTAAGGACCTTCTGCCAATTTTGAACGAAATTAAGGACTTTTAAGGACCAAAAATCGATTCCAAAAAACCTAAGGACTTTTAAAGACTCTTAAGAACTGTACGAACCCTGTTTCCTCACAGTATAAAATCAAAGAATAAAAAAATATTTTCAAGCAAAGATGTGCAGAAACAATTTCGAAAATTCAAAGTAAAAGAAAAGGAAAATTACACTGGTAATAGCAAGAAATAATTTTGGTACGCAAACAGGAGGAAAAATTAAACGAGATTCGGAAGTCGAAATGAGGAGAGGTGAGAAAATTATATAAAAATGGGCCCAGAGAATATAAAATAATTGTAAGCTTTACATTTTAACAAAGAGGAATTTGAAAGTTGCAGAAAGAAGGATTAGTTCAAGTGATGAAAACAAGTTGCCAAAACATGAAACCCACAAAAAAATGTAGAATATCATATAAAAGAAAGATTAGATTAAACAAGCGTAAGAATAGGCAATAACATGGAAGAACGAAAACAAATGGGAGAGGTGGATAAATACCAGAAAAATAAAAAGAAAGCTATTAATTTTTTTGTTTGTGAATTGGGTGAAAAAGAAAAGGGAAAAGGAGGCATTTATAAAAAATGAAAATGATAAAAACAGCGAAACTCTACCTACGGAGATAATAACGAATTAATACATAGAAGCAAATGGAGAGAAAAATATGAAGCACAAAAAAAAGAAGAGAAAATCTAAAACAGGAGAAAGAAAATTAAATGATGAAGGAAAAGGGTAGAAAATGTATGTGCATAATAAATATTTAATAGCTATGGAACAGAAAGTAAACAGTTAATATGAGTAGGAGAAAAAAGAAATATTTTTAGTACGTATGAGAAGAAAGATTAACAAACATAAAAGAAGAAAGTGGTAATTAAATAGACAGAAACATTAGAAAAAAAACAGACAGACATAAAATATAAATTGCACAGGAAGGGATATTAAGACAATACTAAAAATGAAATAGAACTATATTAAAAAAAAGAAGAAAGAGAAGGATTTGAAAAATAAAGCAAAAGACTTTCTGCTTTGATGTCAGTCATCAAAAGTAATGCAAGTAATGCAAAAAACTGCATGTTCATGACACTTGATTGCCAGTCCTAAAACCTGAACGTTTCCTTCATAATTTGATGAAGTCTATTAAAACTTCTCTTTTTTAATAAATAAAAGTGAAGCTGGCTGCTAACTTCATTTTAGCTTTTAGAAGAAGAAAAAGGGGAAAAAACAAATCAATGTAAAATACCTCTTTGCTCTTCCTTTCAAAATAGACAGGTTTTGTATTTTCATAAAAATTACAACTATCAGCAGAACGCTAACGCTTGAAAGATATTTTAATTTTAAATGCTTATTGTCTTTAATCTGATAAACTAATCTGTTGCTAAGCAACACGCAAGTGACTACTGTGTACGTAGGCGTGTGATATGCGGTACTGTAAATATTTATTATTAGTTATACACACATTGGAAATTTTACAAGAACCATTACGAATTTCCGAGCTGGAATTTCTTGAAAAACATCGCTGTAATAAGAATCGTATCCGCGTCTTCAGCCTGTCGAACTAGCTGACCATGCGAGCGGTGGCAACACTATACCCCCAAAAAAGTCTCTAGGGCGCGAAACTATGTATTGGAAATTCTGACGATATGCTCTTTTTAAATTATTTTGTGATATTGCAGTTGAATTAAATTTTATGGTTTAAGTGCAAAGAACATGATATTTGATAAATAAAGGTAACAAAACATTAAAAAAAAGTTACAAAACGTTAAAAAAAAAGCCCCTTTGGGAGTAATATAAAATCTGAAAGTGTACAGATTTGTTGAGTTTTTTAATTGAACATTCGTTAAAATTTTACAAAATAAGAAATAGACAAAAGAAAAATTCCGAATTCCAAGTTCGGGTGGAGGAGGACTATGTTCTTCAAAATTTGATGACTCTAAGTACCGCTGCTTTTTCACAATGAGAGAAACATACATACATTCATGCAGATTCTTCATTATTTAGTTTCTTTAAATACTATGATACAGGGAGATAATATTTGGTGGCAACAATTTGAAAAGTGATACATCGCATTTAAGTGATTCGACGCAAAATGTCTTTTAAAGACTAAATAGCCCTTCTGGGCTAACGTTTCTTCGGGATAATAAGCAATGTAAATAGTTAGAAAACTGCCTATGAAACATTTCTAAGAGATTAAGTATTTTTGAAATATTGACACTAATTAATGTATAAGGTATTTCTCCCGCTTTCTTGGCATGCCTTCGTGGTGTAATGGTCATCAAGCTCGGTGCATATTCGAGAGGTCCGTGGTTCGAGTCCCGGCGAAGACATTGCTCATTTTTCACATCTCCTGCTTCCAAAAAATCCCAATGTCTCTACAAATGAAAGCTCTTCTTACAGTAATTTATTTTTGAAAATTGCATAATAAAATTTCTCCGAAGTAAATATTATCGCCTGTGTTTAGTTAGGAGAATGTTAGGTAATCGTTTAAGTTGTTTATTTGAAGATGATGCATGAATGTTCGATCGATGTGTTAACTGACCCAACGATCGATTCTGTAACTTAACGAGACTGCAATCTATGTTGGAGTTTCCCAAGTAGTATTTGGAAAATGTGACTACATCTTTCAGTTGCAAAACTTCTGTTTCCTAATTTTTTTATGTTTGAAAAAGAGGAAAAGCTTGCATAAAGATTTTAAGAACTACTAATTTTTTTTAATGATTGTTATTATTATCGTCCCATATAAGCTGCAATAAGTTTCATCCCAACAATACTATCATTTTTGTTTATTAATATGTGGACGAAGAGCTATGCTCATCTTCTGCACATTGTTTTGATCCTTCTTTCATGTCCAACTACCCACTGCAGGTCTGCTTTCCGAGAGGATTAAAATGTAACTTGCTGAACATTTTTATGAAACTTTTAATTAAATACTCTACCGTCTTTGCGGCAGTGTTCTCTTACCTTCCTAATGAACCAAGCTTTTTTAATTTTTAATATTACATCTTTGCGTCGAAGAATTAAATTTCGGGGATGGATTCCATTTTGATCAAGAGAGTTAGATCTGCATCAGACGGAATTATTCTCATCTTCATCGCATGGAAACAAGAGCCGCGATGTTATCAGCGTCAAAAAGTCCTGCGCACTTTCCTTTCATAAGATCCATTGTTACCTAAACTCCATTCAGTTTACCTCCATACGCCTGCAGCCGTAATAAATGTTCCCTTCCCACCTCGTGCTCCCTCTGCATCGGTCGTCATGGCAACGCATCTCTAATGCGAAGGGGAGGGGAGGAGAAAAGTACTTCCCTCACAGAAGAAACGGGAGGTGGGGGAGATTTGGAGGAAGAATGTACATTGAGAGCGGTTTAGATACTAGCTTTCATCTTTTTCTGAGCACTGGATGATATTTGCTTTGTTATATTATTCCGCTTCCTCTTGTAACTTTACCTCCGATAAAAGCGGAATCCTGTATCAGCCCCTCTCCTGCATATGCACCAGAAGAATTTTCTGTTGTAAAAAACTATTTTCTGAAATTAATTTTACGGCGCATCGTTACCAGCTTTTGTTTTAAAATGAAGGAATAAAGAATTGAGATAATAGAGAATGGAGCAAACAGTAATTCTATCGCTCTGTTTAGAAGCTTGGTATTGAACTCTAATGTTTATTTATAAACAACAACAACAAAAAAAAAACAGATATAATAAAACAAAATCCTAAAAGCCTGTAAACAGTATTGTGCGAATGGTGTTCCTGAAGGCTTTGGCGTGAATGGTATATTGTTGTTGCCATACCAGGTATATGCCGTTCTCTTTGCTTTGTGGTCCACGGGAAATGCTTACAAGACCCAATGTAAGCACACCTTTAGATTCCAATCGCGCAGTCGCTCGGGAACTCGCGTGATAAGTTTTAATCATGCTCCTCTTCCGTCGCGGTTATCAATTTGTTCTGTTATATTGCAGGTTCTCAAAGAAGATAAAAATGTTCGTACATTTTAGAGTAATGAGAATGACAAAACAAAGGCTTAATGCTGAAGACAGCGTACATGATGTGATGGGCATCGAAAAACTCTTTCGTAGACAAATGTCTCTTTCGTAGACAAATACCTCAATCCTATAGGCAATTGCTTAGCTAAACAAGATAATGTTTGCGTAAAATGCGTCAAGTCCAAATAAGTTTCTTTTTTGAAATAAGAAATTAGTTTTTGGATTTACATAAATATCATAAAATATCATGGGAATAAAATTCAAAACAATTATATTACGCCCACATGGGCGGTTTTTTTCCCATTTACAGACATATACACGTTTCGAGAGCATTTAGGCTAATGATGTGGAGGTAGAGGGTTCTTTACCCTAGGCACTCAGTAATAATTAATCCTTGGATCCTTGGATCATTTAAGCTAACGCCATTTGGGCTAAAAAATATTTAAAAATAGTATATTTTTATAAATTTCCGATAGACAGTCCCGCGCGCTAGAGATAATAATGTTTTATTCCCTACATTGTTGCCACCGCTCGCTTTGAAATTGTTGAGTTTGTTAATAAAAATTCGTTAAAGATTTACAAAATACGATACAGACAATAAAACAAATTCGAAATTGCAAATTCGGCTTCCGGGTGTTGATTTTTGGGTAGAGAACTATATTATTCAAAATCTGATGACTTATTATTGAAAAAAATGACGCAGTGCACAGAGAATTTAATTATTCAAAAAACAAATGAAGCAATGCAGAGAGAGGTTACTATTTTTAGAATTGAGAATGGAAATATATGTTGCTAATTTAATCTTTTACATATTCTTTACTTTTCTTTAAAAATAGTAACTGCACTGCGTCATTTCTAGATTAATCCATGCCATATGACTCTTACATAATTTCTGATGATGTAAATGGAACTAAAACTCAAGCAGCCAATAATAAGTTTACAAAAGTATTGATTATCCAACCAAAATGAATTGAGAACCAAAATTAACTCAGTCTGAATAAAGATTTCACCCTAAACGTAATGCACTTAGCTCACTACTCTTTGGCCTAGGTGTATTGCTGTCTGCTGCTTTCTTCTTGCTGCAAAGTTTTCAAAAATGTAAACCTCTTGAAATAGGCACCAATAATGTGCCAAGTTGTTTGTGGCCGCAATATGTTTACAGAAAATAAAATGCTGATCTAATCTGTCTCGACTGCCAAATTTCTTATTAAGTGTGGATCGGCATCTCAGTATTCTACGACATCAAAATATATTTGTACATATAAATTAAAAGATAGCAATAAGTTCTAATAAACAGTTAGTTAAACCACGCACTGAAAGTTGCTGCAATTTAATGGAAATAAATTAAAAACAAAATTTAAATTAACAGCAAATTTTTCACTTAAGAATAGGCTACGATTAGCGACCATTTTTATTCTGACTGTATTGTTTCAAAATCAAGTGCTGACTTTTCCGAGTTTCTAGCCTATTGAAGTTTGCAATTTAATTAATTTTTTTAATCTAAATTTTCGTAAATATTTTTATGTTTATTTCAGTTATTGGCCATACTGAATTGTACATTGGTTAGTTCAGAAACGGACTATTTGTTATATTTCTCGAAACACTCACCCTCTGATGAAAGATGTCACGACAAATGTAAAATCTTTTAACTTTTCAAAAACTTTGTTTTCCACTTTCTGAATTCTATGCCGGGCTTGTTTGCACTGTTTCGATCGAATTTCGTTTTCTGTTCTACTTTGCTGAGCTTTGATTTGAATTTGATATTAATTTTAATTTTAATTTATTGCCACAAAGTTACTTAATTTTTTGCTTATCTCAGTTCTGCAATTACTGTTTTCACTGTTTTAAACGAAATTTGCTTTGTGTTCTACTTTGTTGTACATGAATATAATTTTTGAATTAGCTGTTAATTTTAATTTGTTACCCCAAAAGGATTTAATTTTCCACTTTTCGCAATTCTTCAGTTATTGTTTTCACTGTTTTAAACGAAATTTCATTGTTTGTTTTATTTTGTTTTATATGAATAGGATTTTTGAATTTAATAATGCAGAAAAGTTCATTGCTTAGATGATCCATTATGATTAGCTTATAAGGCATTTATCCTGCCTTCTTCGCATGTCTTCGTGGTGTAGTGGACAACATGCTCGACGCGTAATCGAGAGGTCTGTGGTTCGATTCCTGGCGAAGGCGTTGCTAATTTTTCATATCTCCTGCTTTCAAAAAATACCTAATGTCTCTACAAAGCTGGCTGAAAAGTTATACATACATCACAATGAAGAATTTAAGATTAGAATCAACACAGTTTTAAATCTGTAGCTGACGTTTTTCATTAATAGGAAAGCGCTCTTAGGTTCATAGTATCTCGTCAGTCTGGATGTAATAATGTCGAAAATGATATAGATAAATGTTAAAGTATAAACAAACGATCCAAAATGAAGAGCAATAAATTTAATTTTTAGTGCTACAAATTTAAATCTAAGAAATACTTTGTGCCACACGGATGACTTCGCCTCAAGATTTGAAGCGTAAGATATTGTGGTACCTTTCTGGCGGATGGCAATTAGAAGCTCGCTGCTTTTAATGCGAAGTCTGTGGCGAAGCTTGGAACTAATATAATATACGCTTACAGTGGTGGCCAAAATTGTGGACACTTTTGGAAATTTTTATGTTTTTGAAATTTGTATGCTTATAGAAAATGTAATGTTTCGCAAAATGCAAACTTGTATATATTATTTTAAAGCTAATTTATTACTAAATTCAATACAAAACACAAAATTCAATTATTGCAATACAAAAAAAGTTATATGTACTTTAATATAAATAAAAAACACAGTTATGAAGTGGTTTGTAATGTCTAGCTTTCCTGGCCAATCACTGTTCTTGTTCTGAGAACCAATCAAATGTTAGTAACTGCCAGTAGAAGCTGACATCATGTTTACACTTGAAACAATTCATTATTTTGCTTTGCTCTGTAGAAGTAGGACCTGTTTCTTATACACTGCAATTACAAGTAGGAATTTTTGTAAAAATTTTAAATATTTAGTCAAGAAGCAATGACATCAAATAAAAGAGTAGATTGGACACCTAGAAAGCGATGTAATATCATTGTGTTACGAGAAAGTGGTATCTCCTATGCTGAAATTGCAAGACAGGGGGTTGGTTCAGTGACTACATCTGGAGTCCGAAAGTTTTGCTTACGATATCAGGAGACAAATTCAATAAAAAACAAAAAAATAAAAGGCCGAAAAAGGTGCACCACATCTATTGATGACAGAAGAATAAAAAGACTATATCTCCAAGATAGAAAAATGTCATCAGCGGCTATCAGAAGTGATCTGAATGATGCTGGTGTTTCTGTCAGTTCAAGAACAATCAGGAGAAGATTAACCGATGTTGGACTGAGAGGTAGAATTCCCCGAAAAAAGCCTTATCTTAATTTTCAGCAACGACAAAAAGACTACAGTGGGCAAAGGAACACATTAATTGGACAGATGATCAGTGGTCACAAGTTATATGGAGTGATGAAACTAAGATATCGTTATTCGGTAGTGATGGGCGAAAATATGTAAGACGTAGAATAGGAGAAGAGCTACATCCTGACTGCATTCAAGCAACTGTGAAGAACCCAGTTAGTGTTATGATTTGGTCATGCATGTCAGCAGATGGTATTGGTCGCCTTCATGTCATCGATGGGACACTGAATGCCAGAATATACATTGACACTATTCTAGAACCAAAACTTCTACCTTCCATCAGAGATCTCTTTCCCAACAATGCTTCGTTTATTTTCCAGCAGGATTCTGCTCCTTGCCACATGGGCAAAATATTGAAAGAGTGGTTTCGTACAAAGAGCATTAAATTGTTGACATGGCCAAGAAACAGTCCTGACCTCAATCCTATCGAAAATTTGTGGCACCGTTTAAAAACTCTTGTCCGAATGAGGCGCCCATCAAATAAAAGGGAACTAATTGAGGCTATAATTGTTTCCTGGCATCATGTAATAACGAAAGAAGAGCTTAAAACTCTTGTCAGCTCAATGAAACGTCGATGTGAAGCTGTAATCAAAAATAAAGGGTACCCTACTAAGTACTGATAACTCACTGCAAACATCGCTATCTAATGTATATCGATAACTATTATCGTTTAACTTTTTTTGTATTGCAAATAATTGAATTTTGTGTTTTGTATTGAATTCAGTAATAAATTCTCTTTAAAATGCTGTATATAAGTTTGCATTTTGTGAAACGTAACGTTTTCTATAAGCATACAAAGTTCAAAAACATAAAAATTTCCAAAAGTGTCCACAATTTTGGCCACCACTGTATAGTGCGAAATGAACGCTGGGAGAATTTAGGATGGCCTTAATGATTATTAACATAGCGCTCTGAGGTGCTTCGTACTGAAGAGATACGGTAAAGATTACTGTGGTTTCTGGAAATGTTCAAGAGAAATCTCGGCAAAAATGCTAAATTCAATACGTCCCGACCTTTAACGAATTATTAAACTCATACTAAAACGGAAAATGGCTAAATAACATCGTTTAATCAGGGTTTTACTTAATACAAATTAAATTACAAATAAATTTCAGATACAAAATATGAGTTAATTTTCTTTTCTCAGATTGTAATTACTTTGCCTAAGAATGCAAATATTGTTTAAACTTAAAATACATTACTTGGACTTTCATTAATGGGGACTACTTGGTTGGCTTATTAGTCCAAAGAGGCAATTTGCCCAGAAGGACTACTAATTCCGTTTTGGTATTTTGCGTTGATTCACTAAGCTATCAGAGAGCAATAGATGTAGTTCTTAAGAATGTTCTTTTTTTACTTTTGAGTCAAAGTAATTTAAATAATAAAAATATATCTAATTCATGGTTTATCTAATTAAAATTACTCATTATTTTTCTTAGAATGACGTTATATTTTTAGTCCAAAGGAGCAATTTGTTTAGAAGGACTATTAATTTCGTTTTGCCATTTTGCCTTGATTCACGACAAGCGTTTTTCTCTTTTCAAATTGTTGCCACCAAATTTTATCGCCCTGTATTATATTTAAAGAAATTAAATAATGAAGAATCTGCATAAAGTACGTATGTTTCTTGCATTGTGATGAAACAACAGTACCTAGAACCATCCAATTTTAAATAACGTAATCCTCTTGCGAATATGGGCATCTGTAAGCCCTAATTTGGAATTTGCAATCTGTTTTCTTATTGATTTTGTATTTTGTAAAAATTTAATGGATTTTTGATTAACAAACTCAAGAATTTCAAAGCGAGCAATGGCAACGTTGTACAGAAAACACATTTTTATCTCCAGCGGGCGAGACTGTGTACCAGAAATTCCAAAGATATGCTCATTTTAAAATTATTTTGCGATATTGCTCTGGAACTGAATTTTATCGTTTAAGGGCGAAAAACATAGTATTTAATAAATAAAGGTTGTTAAATGTTAAAAAAACGCCCCTTTAGACGTAATTTAAAATCTGAAATCTTTCAGATTTTTTTTTCTAGTATTTTATTTCTTTATTTATGATATTATGTTTCAAAGAAGGTTATGCTATAAAAATGATCTATTTTTTTCCTATAAATTAAGAAAGAACATATTAGACACGTTTTGGAAAATCTGAGCAATTTTCCTCTTTTAACTGAACTAATGAAACTAAAATTTATTTATGAACATCTGAAACTAAGCATATACTGCTGTCGTGTTTTCCCATATTTAATTCTTAGATGAAAAATTTATTTTTCTTCTATTTAAAATAAAGCTCATAATCCATTGTGTCTATATTCAAATAAAGTATACTAATGCTTTATTGTTTCACCTGAAAAATAACAGTAACGTAAATTGAAGTAAAATCATAATAGCGTAATATTTCTCATTACTAAACAAGGGGGAAATTAAAAACACGTAAACAAATTAACAGCCGGCATAATTTTGCTCGGATTTAAAAGATCAGAGGATCCAGATAATTGAACTTCGGGTATCTGGAGACCGACGTTTACTGCATTTAAATCCAATATAAATGCTAGCTCAGTTCCAGATACAATAAAAATTACACAAACATTATGCGCCAGTAAATTTAGACATTTCTAATTCGTTTTCAGTTCAGTTCCCTTTCACAGCCGTAACGCCGGAAATTCAAGCATAAAACTCCTTTCAGCGGTAAAGCTTATTCATTTAAAAGGAGATTTTCCGCAGATCCCGTGATCTTTATTGTCGAAACAAAAACGATAAATGTAATCCTTTTGTTCTCTTCGAATGAAATCATCATACTTCAAAACGAAGCCTTTATCTACGTAATGTCAAGATCATGCGAGCTCTGGCGAACTTTAACTTGCATAATTAAAGCTCTTCGACTAATCTCGGATATCTAGATCTTCTGAAACATTCATACCGTCTGAAACTGAATCACTTCCATTTCCGTGGCATATTTAATTATTTAAGAGACGTACATGCTCTCTAAGGAACGGGTTTCTCAATCCATTGGCTGCTATACCCAGTTATATGGCTGGGAATTTTCTGATTACATAGTGTCGGAACTCTAATCTTTATTAGCATTAGACTTGACAATAGTTATTAGGTTGTATAAATGCATCCCCAGCGAAGATGCGTAATTGCACAAAAGGATTTTGTATCTGACGGATCAAGAATTGGCAATAGACATTTCTCTGACCTGTATCGTAATGCTTCATGTTGATGGAAGAGATATCATTGCATTGGAGAAAAGGGGCCTAGAAACATTAGTGGCAAGATTTGTGTTAATTTATAAGCAGCGGAATTTTAAGTTCCAACACATTTATGCTCTTCCTAGAATTTGTTGGGATATTTCGTTCAGAACAGAAGTTTATACAAATTTCAGTCACGGGAGCAAGTTTAAGTATTTCTTATCGTCGAGATGACATCCGACCGAAGGCTGAGGTTCCTATTAGATTAATGTCATCCCGACGAAGAAAGCAACATTTATAATAAACGTACAATGGTTTGGTTTGCAACTGTCTTCAAAATAAAGAAAAACCAGTGTTGCGTGCGTACGGGTTCGAAAAAGACTGAATGCACACAGGTCTTACAATACGTTAATAAAATTTATTTTAATCGAAAGAAACAGAGTTCTGGAGCTTTCCACAAAGATAATCGTACAGCTCTTCACAGTATCACAGAATACAATCAGTACATACACTTCAAACTACCATGAACATTAAAGACAATGGAATGTAAAGCTCAGCTAAGAGCGAAGCTTTATTTCAAACTCACGCTGAGCTAACAGCTAACAACATCAACTACTGAGGGATGATGCTTTCAGCAGCCTTGTATAGTCTTCACCCGGCCGCCGACATATTTCTAGAACTTTCTGCTTCTCGAAATTACTGGAAGGCAATAGGAGGTTCGAATGACGGTTACAGTTAATATAGTGATCAATTACAATTTATTCAATTTCAGTACCTATTATGGCGATACAAGGACCAAACCAAGTTTGCCAAGTTTGGCGACTTTTGGAGATTTTCACCAAATTTGGCAACAAAATTAGTTCTCAAAACAGTTTCCAGCTTGGTGAGATATCGCCAAATTACCGAGATACCCATTTACTCAATGTTAAATGGACCTGCCCCTGTATTCTTACTTTTCCAGCATAGCTTGTCTTTTTAAATTTTTTCCGCGTTACATTACACAAAAAAATACAACAATTTTACATATATTTGCACTAAAATCATCTACCTATGTAGAAATTCGTAACAAGAGATTGAATCAGGGTCTTTATTTCAGCATGAGTTGTGAATCATCTTCACATTACAAATATAGTTTATCGCAATAAAACAAGGGAAAAAAAGGATTATTTTATATTCACTCAAGACTCATAACATTAGGTCCTTGTTAATATATCATTTATTTATACTTTTGAAACACAAGGTGATCTTTTCATCGTATGGGTATTTTTATTTTAGGAGATAATGAAACTAACAGCTAAAAATGTTCTAGTTTTGGCTAAGAAAAGCTTATTTAAAAAGTCACAAGGCCTGTTATTCTGAGGTACAAATCTGATAAGTCTTCACTTTGATTTAAAATATTGTTTCTAGAAAAAAAGTTTGTTTGAACAGTTTCAAGATTATTCATCCGATTGAACAACAGCTTGAAGAAATCGTGCTGTCAATCACAGCGCTGAAAATCCTTCTCAGCAAGCTGACTGTCCTTTCACTTTCAGGAAAAGGAAAGTATCAATGGAATAATATTTTCCTTTTAGGCCGAAAATAATCGGCTTACTTTGTAGCGAATATTCTTTACCAAGGAAAATAGTCTTTACGGTGCGAAGAATTTCGTCCATAGTCCGCGTCGCAAGGAACAAAATCCTTCAATTTATATAACTTTCGCAAAAGATTTCTAAAATTGCATTACCTCAACCTTCCATTTAAAAATCTCTCTTTCAGAAAGTATGCAATTTTTAGAATATATTTCATTGATACATCGTATGTGCTTTTAAAGAAGAATTTTAAAAAAATGAAGGGACATAAATTCACCATGATGCGATAGAAAATGGTGAGCTATATGGTAAATTATAAAAATTTTTATGTGGACACCACGTGACTTCTTTATACAACCTATTAAATTATACACACTTTTTGTTGCATTTCATTTTTCTCGAATTTCATTAGAGATATATTTCTCATTCTATCAATTCGGTTCTCACTTGGCGGCAACCCAAAAATACATAAAAACTCTAAACATTTTCGTTAAAAATTGCAAAATACAGAAAAACATAGAACCCCAAATACAGTTTAAAACTGCTGAAAAGTTTTTTGTACAGTTAAAATTATAGTTTCGGCTCAAAAATAAGCAATTCGGCTAGCGGACAAGAAGACAAACTTTCGGCGCTAAAAACTGAAAGTTTACTTTTGGTCCCACTCGGCGGAAAGACACTGAAGTTGGTGCATAAACTGACTTAATTCACTATTCTACTAAGAGTTTCAAATGTAAACAAATGACGGCTTTGGTACGCTTAGTACCACTTAAAGAACTTTCAAATTGTTGATATTCCTACGAGTATTGCAGGCAGGTTAACTAAAGACATATAAAAAATCTTAACCGGAACGTAAGAACAACATAATTTAATCAATTTCAAAGTAAACTATGCGTAATTTAGCAACATATAAGAACAAAAACTCAGCTCACGGAACCGGGTAACAAAGTGGGTTTTATGTATGTATATATTTATACATGTTTGGTGCGGCCGACTGCAACCAAAAAGGAAAGTGCACAACTAAATGTTTTAGCAGCCTCATATACAAAATTGCAACGTTCTGAGGCTACTCATTTTCGAGTTATAAGAGATAAATACATGAAAAAAATCTCTTCTGAATCCATTTTAAATCCATTTTATAATTCGTTTTGTGGGAAAAAAAGTTCTTTATTCGGTCCTTACGTATAGATGTTACGCAAAAACATCGTTCAAATGGATTCGAGAGCCGTCAAAATGGATGTTTTCGTCGAAATGTTATACCCGAAATTTTTTGCGATTACAATACTTCCTTTACTTCGTACAAGGAGGCAAAAATCAGCTATGAGAAAAATTACATGAATCATTTTTAGTGGAATTTCTTTCATGCTAGTAATATATCATGCCACAACATTCGCATTATTATCCCAACAATGAAAGACAGTAGTATAATATTCTCAAACTGGCGGTCTACTGACCGCATGCAACTCCAAAACAGTTTTGCACTGCCCACGAATATTTTCCGTAAATAAATCAGCATTACTACGATATTAATTATAATGGTAATAATTTGAAGAAATTTTGAGATTTTAATGATATTGAGACCATTTTCATGTTGCTTTCATTACTATTAAAAACGAACTTGAGCAATGTCCCAGAAAATCTACAAAGGGAGATAATTAATTTAGGCTGTGGCATAAATCTTATTCAGAAATTTGAAGTTACTGATAAAATTAACCTTCTTTTCAAATATGTATCTTTGTCAAAAGACTGTGTATCTTTTGACAAAGGCACAACTAAATGTTTTAGTTTAGTTTAGTCAAAGACTATGGATCTTTGTCAAAAGATACACAGTCTCAGCTGGGAAGTTTTGCAGTGATAATAATTCAATAATTTCTTTTTTTGAGAAAAGATTGATATGTGTGTTGGGACATTAGGCTATTTCGAAGCAGAAGAGATGAAAAATGAGCAATGCCCTCGGCGGAACTCGAAACACGGACCTCTCGAATACGCGTCGAAGTGTTGACCACTGAACCACGAAGGCATACGATCAAGGCGGGAGAAATACCTTACATACTCCCCCTTTTAAAGGGCAACTGGGGGTTAGGGGCACCTAGTCGCCAAATCGTGGTGACGGAGAATCATCATACACCACCTTTTTTAGTTCGGGCGCAACTGTAGAGACATTAGGATTTATTTGGAAGTAGGAGAGAGGAAAAATGAGCAATGCCCTCGCCGGGATTCGAATCACGGACCTCTCGAATGCGCTTCGAGCGTGTTGACCACTATATCACTATGCCACTATACTTTATATGTAAACAGTTTTTTTTTTCGAAAACTGAAAATTAATACGTTAAAAAACAGACTGACAGAATGAGCACTTACAACCCGTAAAAATAGTTTTTAGTGATTTTCCTATAAAATTACAAATTTTAAAGAAACGAAAACGCCATGAGGCGCTGTAAATGAAAGATGTAGTAAAAAAAAGAAGTTCGTAATTATTTGCATTGAGATATATGTATTTTTATTGCATGTGTGAAAGAAAAATTTAATAAATAAAAGAAGGATAAAAAACGTTAAAAAACGCCCCCTTTGTGCGTAATGTAAAATCTGAAAGCTTTCAGATTTTTTTTTAATTAGTTACAAAATGCGGCCCGTGAGCTGCCTTTGGATCTTGCATTCAGCCCGCAAGCACCTTGAGACCACTGCAGTAACATATTGTTACGGATTTTGTATTTGTTTGGCTATTTTTAGTAGAAATGTAATTAAATTGCTTCATTTCCCCGTTCAATTCTGCGCGCGACTAGTTTTAAGAGAAAGCTGTGCCGAGAAAGTAAAAAGATTTGCTATAAATAAAAATCGAGAATCTTCTCATGAATGATTAAAAACTTATAAAAGCCGGACAGAAACATCTCAGTTCAGTTGTTTTAAGCGAACAGTTGTTGTTTACTAAGGGCTGTTACTGATTGTAGCGAATTCGCCCTAAGATTGAATTAGCTTTCTCTGTTTTGAATTGAGTTCTGTTTAACGTTTTAGTAGTTCAAAATATAATTATTGTGAGATACTGTGATATTATACGAATATCTCTCTGAGAAAATATTTCAGCATTTTGTTTTATTTCTTGTGAAAAGAACAAATTATATTAATTTTTTAACTGTTTGTGCATTTAATCCATCACGAACTCGCACGCACGTAACAATATTAAACGATATCTATCAATACTGCTTACCGACGATCGTTGCAGAGAAAGTCTATAGTTCGGCTCCTTTATCTGCGCCTTTCTTTGATCTTCTACCATTGACGCCGTTTATTTCAATGTCGCACACTGGAACGTTTGAACAGTTTCTAGACCTATGACTATTGAAAGTTCATTCATCACTAAAGCAGGCAACTCATCTTATAAGATATTCTTCCGCCTTCTTATCATGCCTTCGTGGTATAGTGGTCAGCACACTCGGCGCATATTCATGAGGTCCGTGGTTCGAGTCCAGGCGAAGGCATTGCTAATTTTTCATTTTTCACGTCTCCTGCTTTCCACAAATACCTAATGTCTCTACAGTGGCGCCCGAACTCAAAAACGTGGTGAATGATGATTCTCCACCACCAGGATTTGGCGACTGGGTCCCCTAATCCCCAGTCCCCCTTTAAAAGGGGGAATATATAAGATATTTCTCCAGCCTTCTTAGCATGCCTCCGTGGTGTAGTGGTCAACACGTTCGAGGTTTATTCAAGAGGTCCGTGGTTCGAATCCCGGCGATGGCATTGCTCATTTTTCATCTCTCCTGCTTTCGAAAAGAATCCAGTGTCTCAGCAATCTTAAAATCTATTTTCTGGCTGATTTTTGCATGCATTGATAGTATAATCGAAAGCACACTCGACGCGCATTCGAGAGGTCCAGAGTTCGAATCCTGGCGACGGCATGGACATTTTTCACGTCTCCTGCCTCAAAATACAGGACCTAGTGACCCTATGATCTGAAAGGCTGCACTGCAAAACGCTATGGGGGTCCCAGCATGAGCTTGGGTCTATCACAGTATCCGATTTCATTCACTTATGCTGTAGCTGCTTTCGAATTTCCAGGTACTATGAAAAATAAACTGTACATCAGTAATGTCTTGAAACCGAAAGTTCAGGTTTACCGTTTCTGTGACGCATCCCAAAG
>KK112511.1:101620-123179 GCA_000611955.2 Stegodyphus mimosarum | reverse complement strand
TTACTCAATGTTCAGAAATTGGCTTACTCAAAATTCAGAAATGTTACACAATGTTTCGCAAACAATGTTCAGAAATACCAGCATGCATCAACTTTTCTTTGGTCTGTGTGGTGATTCAATTTATTCGTTGCTGAACAAGCGCTGATTACGATAACTCGAACTTTTCCCTATATATCAGCGCTGTCAGTCACCACTGATGCACTGCAAATAGCTTTCGAATCCAATGAAATGACATTAAACCTACAGTCACCCAGGTACATTATCGGTGATTCTAAAGCCATGTGCAGTCTGTTATGTAACCGTTAAGGAAACATACAGAAATAACTGAATTTAGCATATTCCTCTTGACGCTGTTTTTTTTTTCAGTTATTTTAACATTATAATATATGCGACAGTACTCCCGTAAATATTTATGTTTTCAACTCATGTGTTTGTTGCCGTTTCGCTGAATAGTAATGTATTTGTTACCGCGAAAGACCGAAACTGGAGATTGTCAACATTCTCCGGTGAATGTCCACACGAAAGACCGAATATTTGCTTATACTCTTACGCATCCGGACCGTCACCGGTTTATGTCAACAAGCACAGATATGCACTGGTAGAGGTCGAAACGAGAAGCCCAGAGAAGCGTTGTAAAAGCAAGGGACTGTTGTGCAATTCAAAGTGGCATAACAGTTTAAGTTGTTGCAATAAATAACATTGTATAACATCAATCGCATAATTAAGTAAGTTTATTATTGGTGTTATTTTCTCTCCTAAATTCAACAGTTTTTTTACGCGTACTGTTATTTAAGCTTTCTCCTATTTTAATGTATATGCTTTAATAATAAAGCATGATTTAAAAACGTAACAAAAATATTTTTATTGAACATTCACCATCCGTTCATAGTAAATGTCGACATTTGCCGGCGTAAGTGAGAAATGACGATATTAGGAAATATTTCGAAAATACACCAAGCGACTATGTGAATGTTGATTTTCACCGGAGAATTTCGACATTTTCCAAATTCCGGTATTCACGAAAACATACTTATTAAACATTGCAACATATGGTAAAATTCGTGTAATAAAGTCTTATGCAATCTGAGCCCTCAATTCCAGTATAAGAACGATATTCAACAAATGAAGGGATACGAAGAGCTCCTCGTTTAGATGAAAATTGTTTTCACTTAGATTCTCCCAGCAAGTTTAATGCTTGAAAGGCCAAAGATAGAAATAACAGCGAAAGATATTAGTTTCAATCCTACTCATCATGCAAAAATATTTATTTTTGATATTGATCTTAGTAAAAAGAAATCTGATGCGAACACCATATGACTTACTTGTAAGGCCTATTAAATTATACAAATTTTTTGCTGCATTTTATTTAAACTTATTTGCTCGAGTTTCATTAGAAATATATTTCTCATTCAATCCACTGAGTTCTCACTTCGCGGCAAAGCAAAAATACATAAAAACTCAAAACATCTTCATTAAAAATTGTAAAAATACAGAAAAACATAAAACACCAAATACAATTAAAACCGTTAAAAAAAGCAATGGTTATAATAAAATTAGAATTTCTATGCAAAAACAAGCAATTCGACCAGCGGACAAGAAGGCAGATTTTTCGGTGCACAAAACTGAAAGTTGACTTTTGGTCCCACTCTGCAAAAAGACATTGAAGGTGAAGAAACTGACTTAATTCACTATTAAACTGTGCTTCAAATGTAAACAAATGGCGGTTCGTTAGGTTTAACTCGCCTCTTAAAGTTTTAATGTGTTGATAATTCTACTACATTTGCATGCAGATTAACTAAAGGCATTAACTCCTTAAAGTTAAGCTCACTGAGACAGATAACAAAGTGGTAATATATATATATTTATATACGATTGATGCAGTCGATTGGAATGAAAAAGGGAGGTGCACAACTGCATGTAATAGCAGGCTCATATATAAATTTCCAACATTCTACGGCCACTCGTTCTTATGCGAAACACATACATAAGAACGTACGTACGTACAGACGTCAAGTAAAAAATCTTTTCTGCATTCATTTTAAATTCATTTTACAATTCCTTTTGGCAAAAACTGTTCTTCATTCTGTCCGCACGTAGAGATGTCTTACGACAACATCATTCAAATGCTTTCGAGAGAGGTTGAAATGGATGTTTTCCTTGAAATATGATACCCGAAATTTTTCGCGATTGCAATACCTCCTTTACTTTGTACAAGGAAGTAAAAAGCTTCAAAATCTACCAAAATATTGATAAAGCGATCTCTAGTTGCACATGACAGAAGTAAATTATTCGTTCACTTTTAATCAAACGAGAGTAATTCAATAAATTAGACATCGTAAATTAAATAAGTGTATCTTTTATTTATTTTACAATTAATTTTCAAATAAACAACGAGTGTATGATTCGCAATATCTATTATTTATTTTACTTGCTTAACGCGACATCGTCTTGCAGCATTAAAATAATTACTACATTTAAATTAAAAATGTTAATTTGCAATCTGATGAACTCAGATTACAATCGAATATCTTAAAATCTACTTGAAGTTTCCGGATTCTCCTGAAGAAAGTTACTTTCATCCGTGTCATATTCTGAAGTCATCTGTGAGAATGGATCCTCATCATCTTCAGACTCATCCCAAAAATGATCAGCAAGTCGCTGTAGGTCTGTATTGTCTAGCCTCACCTTCCTCAAATATGCATATTTTTGAGCACGCAAACAACAAAATCCGTCTAGGATGAATTTATTCTCAATGAGAATTCCTGAGAGACGTATATGTCCCATGTTGAAATTTTCAGCAAAAAAGGAAATAAAAAATATATTAGCAACACCATAGTGTAATTTGCACTTTTAGCCACCGATTTACAGTAAAAAATGGTATCAAACAACAATAAAAAGACTCGCAGGTATAGGTTTGGGCACGTTCACTGGATCTAGAATGACTGGCACAGCATAGCGATACTGGTGGGAGACCTTTAGTCAAAGTCCAGTACTCGAGTGGGACACAGACTTGCACGTTTGTAATAGAACGCACGTCCTTCTCGAATGTTTTGATTTTGCTGTGGGAGCTTTATAACCCGATAGACGCGAAAAGGTTAAAAAACATCTGAAAGGTTTTAGATTTTAAATTACCTCCAAAAGGGCATTTTTTTAACATTTTGTGCATTACCTTTATTTATTAAATATCATGTTCTTCGCCCTTAAACCATAAAATTTTCTAGGATGAATTTATTCTCAATGAGAATTCCTGAGAGACGTATATGTCCCATGTTGAAATTTTCAGCAAAAAAGGAAATAAAAAATATATTAGCAACACCATAGTGTAATTTGCACTTTTAGCCACCGATTTACAGTAAAAAATGGTATCAAACAACAATAAAAAGACTCGCAGGTATAGGTTTGGGCACGTTCACTGGATCTAGAATGACTGGCACAGCATAGCGATACTGGTGGGAGACCTTTAGTCAAAGTCCAGTACTCGAGTGGGACACAGACTTGCACGTTTGTAATAGAACGCACGTCCTTCTCGAATGTTTTGATTTTGCTGTGGGAGCTTTATAACCCGATAGACGCGAAAAGGTTAAAAAACATCTGAAAGGTTTTAGATTTTAAATTACCTCCAAAAGGGCATTTTTTTAACATTTTGTGCATTACCTTTATTTATTAAATATCATGTTCTTCGCCCTTAAACCATAAAATTCAGTTCAACAGCAATATCGCAAAATAATTTTAAACTGAGCATATCTTTAAAATTTCCGATACAGAATCTCACGCGCTGGAGATAAAAATGTTTTTTCTGTGCAACGTTGCCATTTCCCGATTTGAAATCCTTGAGTTTGTAGGGATTTATATTTATTTTATGTAACCAGTTAATTTTAAGTTACTTTCCTATAAGCCTTCATTCCCCTAATTGTCAGTGCCAGAATATTTAAATTTGGTAACGCGCGTAAGAAATGCAGATTCTACCAGTGGGAGAATAAGTTAAATATCGACGTTCCAGTCGAGGAAGAGAGAGTCCGGGAAATTGCCGTACGCAAACTTCCGTTTAGCAGGTACTGCTGGTTTTGTGACGTGGCTTAAGCGCTATTATCTTGCTGCCACTAGACTCATTTGCGCGCTGTAGGCTACAGGATTATATGAGCCCTGTAGTGTAATTCTACTATTTGTGAGTATCTCTTATTTTAAGTTTGATTCTACTGTTTCGGTTACCGCCCAAGTTGAGGCGTAGTATGTTAGCGTCAAGTTGACGCGTTGTAAATAAGTTATAGAGTTTAATAAAGGGCAGTTTTAATCCTTCCTCAATGCAATCACTACTTCTCAGGGTTCTACACAACAGACGGCGAGTAGAACGTTACAAGTTTGTTAATCAAAAATTCGTTAAATGTTTACAAAATATGAAATTGATAATAAAACAAATTCCAAATTTCGCCTTCCATATGCCCATATTCGCAGTAGGATGACGTCATTCAAAATTGGATGACTCTAGGTACCGTCGTTTTATCACAATGCGAGAAACATGTATACATTTATGTAGATTCTTCATTATTTAATTTCTTCAAATACAACACAGGCCGATAATATTTGGTGGCAACAATTTGACAAGTGAAACGGACATTCAGAGTGACTCAACACAAAATCGCAAAACGAAAACAATAGTCTTTCAGGGGCAAAGCCCCTTTGGAGTAATAACATATACTGTTACAAATTCCATAAAACTAAATATTTACTGCGGCATATATAAAAAGCATTTAAACAAAAGCAGTATTACATTGGTATAGATTTTGAATACTAGTGTCGAGGGCGATCCGACAGAGGCCGATCTTCTTCAGGAGAGGAAAAAAAATTCTTGGTAAACTATTTTTATGTTTCTGATGAAAATAGACCTGTGTTTGCTCGCCTTCGAAATCAATAGACTTTTATTGAAAATTTATGCCAATCTAATATATTTGCCTAGTTTTAAATTTTACTTTATCATATTTCTCTTTCAATTTCAGTGAAAACTTAGTATACTATTAGCGCGAAAAATCAAGAATTAAAACTAGACTAAAAATGAATTTTAATTTTAAAAGCTACGGCATTTATTTCCACAATGCAAAATAGGATGCAATATCACAATAAGGTATGAAAGTGGGTAGCACCAAAACTATTCACTTACCGAGTACTTCAAACACGCGGCATAAATTCGGAATGAAACTAACTCTTCTACCGCGAACTCTACAAACTGCTGCTTAAGTACCTGTTTCCAACTCATTTAAACTTGCATATACGTCATGAAATTTACATTCTGTCAGGAAATTGAAATCAGAAGGTCAAGGAATGTTTCTTAAACTAAAAGTAATTGGTTATAACAATTATAGCAATTGGTATTTGTCATTTTAAATATCACTGTTTAACTTTTAAGTTATATTGAAGTATATGTCTCGGTTACCTCATTAACAAATCTGGTAAGCCTTATTAGAACTTAAAATAATAACAAAAGCACTTAAAAGTCGAAGAAAAATGTCAGTGTTATTATAAACTATTCAATGATTCAGAGCGCAAAGAGAAAAAGTGTTACTACCGTGTTAAAAAATATTTCAACACATACATTTTATTAATAAAACCATTTTTTCAGGGATAAAAAAGCTAAAATTATTCTTATTATCTTGAATCAAATAGAAATTATTATACAAAATCACGCAAATGTGCAAAAAAGAGGTAATTTTATGAATCAGAAAAAGAAATAATCTTAATTTAGCTGTACAAAGCAAAATAATGAGCTGTTAAGACCAGACGAGCAGTAAAATTGCTTATTTGTTAGAAGCTTGCAAAAACTATGTGTTTGTTCATATGTTATTCAACTCATTTTAAGTTATGTAAAAAGAACTCTTTCAAAATTCACTAAATTATTTACCTCTCCATTTAAATAGCCTCCGAGGAACAATACGCTTAATTGAAACCTATGCTGGCAAGAAAATATGAATGAGAGGAAGCGACCCCTTGAAATAGATTATGCTTATTTACTTAATTTAATTTTCCTAATTCCGTTATAAAGTCTGAACTGAACGATCCGGTTCGTATAATAAACTTGCGCTGAATCATCCATCTTGCTTCACCAAAAGTTGTGCTGAGGATGATAATAATACATTTAAAAGCATTCTTTATTGGCTAATTTATTAGGAGATTTTTTTTAAATATTATCCAGAAGATGTATATCTGCTATCTTTACATTTTCTTACAAATTAATTTCCAATGTACGTCAGCTTTTTCATTCGTACAAAAGTGTATAAAAGTGTAGTAAAATTTCGTTTGACTTTAATCTTAATCAAAACGCTGAAATGCGCTAAGCTTCAGTTAATAAGTCCAAAAGCTAAACATTTCGAAAAATTTTTTTACTAAAATTTTGTTCATAAACTGATGATTAGAAATACACATTTTATTACTAAACAAGTAATCACAATGTGCAAAAATAGAAAGCTGAGAAATTTGTCTTTCTACAGAAGACTTTTAACTGCGCTTTATGTTCATTGATAACGTTATGTTCTACGGATTCATGAATTAGGAGTAACTGACGAGAACACTTTATGAAGAATTAAAACACAATTTATTCGCCAGTATTAAACAGAACAGTTCCGAAGACACATTTACACTCGTCAGAAAACTATGAAAAACACGCTGAAACACTCAGGAACACAGCCTTCAGACTATAACGGTGAAGACAGCTTCACGGCAAAGCACTAATTCACAGCTCCCGAATCGATCGATCACTCTCAAGCTAATCTCTGAACTCAAGACATTACTACTCTCTTCGCACAGGCAGGATATACATAGCTTTGATCTATCTTCAAGAATATTCTCGAGAAAACCGCTCAGGTTCTAGAATGTTCTCTCTTCGTCTATGGCATATCGTCCGTTTTGTAGCGGAATAGCGCCAAATGGGCGATTTTGCGCCAAATCTAGAAACCCAGTGTTTCCTTGCCACATTCTGTCAACCCTAACACCGCTTTTCGTGCCAGCTATCTCACCGCTCAGCCGCTGGGCATTTCACAACCACAGATTACGCCACTTTGTATTATAAACTCTGTATAAAAAGCGCTTTCTAACAGTGGACAAAATAGCAAGAGGAAACTTAAATCATTTCCAATACATTAAAAGAAATGTGAAAGGTGTTAACATTTAACAGTCACCCAAACGGGTTTGTCAAGGTTTTTTAGGTTCTCGCTGGGCTCGCAGTCTACCAGTCTGCTGTTACACTCACTCCTGCTGACCCTTTTCCTTTTTTTCTCTCTCTCTCTCTCTCTTTTTTTTAAAATTTAGTTATTAAGCATCCTTTTCTTTGCACTTATTCCACATACAATTTAACAGTAAAATTACAAACATTTTAAAAGCAGCATCGCAATATATGTTTAGAACCAGTGCAGTGTTAAGTGTTGGCATAAAACATTTTCCATTTTTTTACAGTCTTTTCTTAGTTCATCATATTAGTTTCAGTTTTGTTAATAAGATGGCATGTAAAACTTTTCTTTTTGTCATTTTGTTATTAACGCTTTTTGTGTTAAATTCATTAATTAAATATCTCGTCCTTACGCCACATAAAATTCAATTCAACAGCGAAATAAAAAGTATTTAAAAGCAGCATAACTTTAGAATTTCCGATAGACAGTCTCGCGGCTGGAAACAAAAATTTCTTATTTCGTACAGAGTTGTCACTGCTCGCTATTAAATCGTCGAGTCTGTTAATCAAAAAATTCATTTAAGTTTTGCGAAATAGGAAATATAAAATTCGAAACTCAAAATTCGGGTTTCCAAGAGCATTCGGGCAGGAAGCGTTCTCCTGGCAGACGCCAGATCCAGACCCTGCCATCCTAACGGGAAAAGGTAAACCTTGATTCGTTGTTCCAGAGAACCTCTTTCCATTTATCAACAGCATACCGTCGACGTGCTTTGCGCTACGTTAACCGAGTAGTGCGGTTGGACTTTGTGATCAAGGGCTTATGGGCGGCAACATGACCATGAAAACCGAGCAGATGTGCTTTCTTACGTATGGTATTCATCGAAACAACATCGCCGTTTGCCTGTTGTATCTTCTGGAGCTGTATCTTTCACTTCTGAATCGCATAGGCCACTGCCGAATTTAGGTAATTCAGCTCACCAGATATACCCTTTATGGATGGGACCTTTTTGTGATATCCAACGATTACAAGTTTCACGAAATCAGATGACTGTACTCTTTGCGGAATCCTGCATGCGACTAATGCCAATGTTGTTTTCGACACGATATTAAATGACGGACGGCGTGATGTATATCAGAACCGCAGATATCGGCATTTGCATGGGTGTTCAAATACTTATTTGTAGATAGCGTATATCATGACCCAGATTGCTAAAGAGTTATGAATAAAAAAAGATTCATTCATACACTGACTGTCTTATGAAATGACTGATTAAGTCATGTTCACAGAGTGAGCTGATTTTAAATTTTCTTGAGTAATCAATAACGCCATAAACTTGGGTTTCGCAAAATTAACCAATGATTACATGGATAACACGACAGGAAATTAGATAATTTGTCCCACTCTAGGGCTTGGAGAACGGATTGACTGAAGAGGATTTTTGAGGGTTTCTCGTGCGCAAATTACTACATTACGAACCAATCTGCTGCATCAATCTTTAGAAGGTCCTTTAAGAAGACCTTCGTACAAAGGTTATAACTTGCACACACAAAAAAAATGTGACTCTTCTATAAACCGGGACAGTTCTGCATCTCTCATGCTACTCGGCCGATTGAAGAAATTTAACTTGCGTTTTTTATATATCGAAAGGAAAACTTGGGATATATATTAGATTTATATATAGCATTGCTCTAACTGAGATATTTTGACACAAAAGCGGGCTTTTTCTGAAATGACACAACAATTCTTTTTTCATATTTCGATTCTACTACTCACATTATGCCGAAGTGCCAAGCTTTGTGAAAATCGCACGAGTGGTTTTTAAAATATTAGCTCTTAAAATTTTAGCTCTTCATCATTAATTGAACTTGGTATATATTTATTAATATCCCTTTTTTGCATTAAACTTACTTGATTAATTCTTTCTCAATTCGAAATTTAGACTCAATCCAAATAAAATTCGCTGCTATTTTCAGATTCATTTTTTAAAATTTGTATTTTTAGTAATTTTTATAAATTTTTCGAATAAATGTTATAATCTTTCCCCCATCACCTTAAAATAGATGCATTTCTAGGTATACCTGTCAGGACTGAGTGCTCTGTGCATACTTTTGGCGAACATGGTCTTAACCGTGTTAATGTCCCGATCTTGAACAGGGAGCTGAATGCAGCTATGTTCAGTGGAAGTGGTAGAATAACTGCACGCAAGGAGGGTTTTAAAGTTACCCTTTTATTAATATTATATACAGCCACTTCCCAACTCGTGAGGGATACAGAAAATAATGACCGCACTTGGGTCTAAATTGAACAATCAATTTATTTAAACTAAAATTAAATAGAAATTAAATCGTCGTTGCTCTCAGAGCTATAAACACGATGTTGGCCTCTATGCTAAACTATCAATGGTGCGTAGCAAGATTTGGCTAATACTACCGCACTTAGATTACTTCAATAAGTATTAGAGTAACAGCGCTAAGCCTTAAAATTTAAATACTAGCTAGTCAGGTGAACGTCGAACAGAGCAGCAGTGATCTGAGACTAAAAGCTTTCTCACACTAAGAAGTTCCTTGCTAACCTTTTAAATTCAAAACTTGGCTCCACTTCAAATTAGCAAAAAGCTGAAACACGTGCTCATTCTAACGGGAAGTTGAAATAAGAACTCATAGGAAAGAGAAATTAACATAAACCTTTGTTGGTTTAAACTAAAACCTTACATACCTGCAAAAAACTAGAGGTTTTAATTGAAAATATTGAAAGCTATACTTGAATTTAGATATTGGCTCGTATTGAAATTTGGCACATTTGTTATAAGAAAGAATGAACGACGTACCTTTTTCCTTACGCTCGCGCACAATGGAAAAAGTTAGAGGATGTAAGGTTTAGCCTAAGTTTATTAACAGTTATTTTAAGTTTTGTATCTTTCCTTTCTTATTCTAATTTCAGCTTACAATTTCCTGCCAGAATGTAAATTCAGAAACGCAGTTAATGCAAATGAGAAAGAGTACTATTAAAGTCGTGACTTCACCGACTTCGAGAGAGAGAGTCTGATTCCCCGAGTAGCGCGCGTTTGCCTTTTAGCTACGTCTCTCTTAGCTATTGCTACGCTCGGCCATACCTTAGGCCCTTACTTGGCTTCGCCGATTTAATTAATACTTAGAGGCCAACTAGTTAGATCTCTGAGAGCTTCGGCTATACCTTTCAAATAGCTTAGTTAAGCTAGTTTTAGTTTAAATTATTATTATTTTAAGTTCAAGCCCGAGTGGAGGCTTTGTGTAAAGTTCCAAGTAGGAACTGATTGTAAATATATTGAAAAATAAAGGGTTGTAAACTCTCTTTAAGTCTTACGTGTTCTATTCACACACTTAAGCGATTATTCGCTTGTTAGTGTTCTTGGGGTTTTAAGTTAGAACTTTAGGATTAAATAAGTAAAACCCCATAAGGAAAATACTAGATTACTAAAATTAAGAATTTCGCCAAGTTTATTATTCTCGGCGCAAACTGAAAAAAAGCCCCAAGATAAAAATTTTGAATTTCTCGGTAGGATTTTCACCATATTTTACAAAATTTAATATTTGGGGCACCATTTTAGTTGTAAGATCGAAATATGGAAAAAATCATTATGTCATAACAAAAAATGTCCGATTTTGTGTCAAAATACCTATATTAGAGCAATGCTATATATAAATCTAATACATATCCTAAATCGCGAATTCAAAGCGTGAGAAATGCAAATTAAATTTCGCAATCGGCCGAGTAGAACGGGAGCTATAGAATTGTCTCTTTTATTTTCCTGAGTGTGCATGAAATTTTACTATATAATTGAAACTTATGATTTTTTACTCTTTGTTCATAGAGAACTATGTCTGTTTGAATACGGTTATGCTTGTTCTAAGTTATACTCAAGGCATAACTCATAAGCACTCTCAATACCTATGTAAAAAGTACAATTAATGATACCAAAACATTTTTATTATTCACTAATGTGTCAATAAGAGAATATGTATTTTCCTTTTATAGCTTTATATGAAATATTTATAGCCAAACGAACCTGGCTAGAATTTCTCATGTTTCATTTCTTTTACTTCAAAAGCACATTAAATCGCATAATAGTCTATTTCTGAGCTATATTAATATCTTCAGCAGTGCAGAAGTACCTTTTTTATGACCATTTCTCCTCGATATGGCGGCGTGTTATCGTTACAGTCTAGGTAAAACAACCTTGGAAAAAAAAAAAGATTACCTAAGAGGGACTCGCTAGTCAGCTTTAACGCAATGAGGAGGATATCAGCTAAGATAATCCCTGCTAATGGAAAAAGCCCGAAAGTAAGAAAAAGAAATGGAAAAGAGGTATTTGT
Source organism: Stegodyphus mimosarum (assembly GCA_000611955.2). NCBI lineage: Eukaryota > Metazoa > Arthropoda > Arachnida > Araneae > Eresidae > Stegodyphus > Stegodyphus mimosarum. The sequence continues at coordinate 111,673 of KK112511.1, read as the reverse complement.
CCCCCAAAGGAAAAGAACCACTAACTCGGAGTAATATACTTACCTGGGGGCATTACATTTCGCCGAAATGTTAGCTTTCTTCCTGTTTGCCGAGAAAGCTTTTGTAGAAAAGAAAACAAATATTTCAAATTGAAATTTCTGTGCTGTTGAAAATTCTCCTAACAGTTGGTTTTAAACGAAAGTTAACCTTCTTTGTTTCAATTAAGGCATTTTAAATCAGTCTTATAAAAATACAAAGGCGATTTATTTAAAACATTCAAAAAAGAAATAAGTAACTTCGTAATATAGAAACAATTAAGGAAAAGTACAAATATGAAAAAAAGTATATTTTGGCGCAAAGAATATCGAAATAATTGTTTTAAATTGCTGGTATTTGTATCTTAACAATATTCTTACGTATACTAATATTAAACATGAAAGCAGAGTTAATTTAATGACTTATTAGCAAGGATTACAAATTATTTTCCTTATTTTCAAAAAAGAAAGAATATTAAGATAAGATTAAGATATTTTGTCAGGACTGAGTGATATGTGCATACTTTTGGCGAACATATTCGTGAAGTTGTTAAAAGTCCTGATCTTGAATAACAGGGAGCTGAATGCAGCTATGTTCTGTGGTAGAATAACTGTGGTTAAGTGGTAGAATAACTGCATGTAAGAAGGATTTAAAATCACCTTTTATTAAACCACTATTTACAGCCACTTCCCAACTCGGGAGGGATGACAGAAAATAACGACCGCACTTGGGTCTAAACTGAGCAATAAAATGCTTTAAAATAAAGTGAATAGAAATTAAGTAGTCGTTGCTCACAGAGCTATAAACGCGAGGTTGGCCTCTATGCTAAACGATCAATGGTGCGTAGCAAGATTTAGCTAATACTAACGCACTTAGATTACTTCAATAAGTATTAGAGTAACAGCGCTAAGGCTTAGAATTTAAATACTAGCTGGTCAGCTGGACGTCGAACAGAGCCGCAGTGATCTGAGACTAAAAGCTCTCTCACACCGAGAAGTTCCTTGCTGACCTTTTAAATACAAAACTTGGCTCCACTTCAAATTGGCATAAAGCTGAAATGCGCGCTCATTCTAACGGGAAGTTGAAATAAGAACTCAGAGGAAAGAGAAATTAACATAAACTTTGTTAGTTTAAACTAAAACCTTACAATTTATTGTTAATTAATTAAGATAGTACTGTTGATTAATTAAGATATTATTGTGTTTTCTTATTTTAAGCATAGAATCATTAAGTTTTACCAATGCCGGAACGTGAAAAATGTACAGTGACCTCACCGGATTCGGACTTCGAACTGGTTGTGATGAATTATCGACCACCACCTTTTAAAATCGGGAGCCATTATCCAGTCATTTAGAATTTTTCGGTGTCAACAAACTGACAACATCACAATGTCCTCTCCAGGATTCGAATTCCCGACCTCCCGAATACGCGTCGAGCGTGCTTCCAGTTACATCACGAAGGCATGCGAAAAGGAAGAAGAAAATACCTTATAACTCTTTGGCTCCTCCCTTCGAATAATTACAATCCAGTTTTTCAAGTTCTTAAAAATTACATGTGTTATAAACTCTGTATTTTATTACAACGTGGTGGTGCTTCGCATAATGAACACCTTGTACAAAGAGCACAAAAAGCTGCATAAACTGAAAAAAAATGTCTTGCATTAGGAAATGACGTAAACATCGAACGCATTTAACATGGAGCTAAATTTGTCTTATTTTTTTGTTAAGGCACGTAAATACAGCAATTGCATCTGTACGTAAAGAAAAGACAAAGCGTAAAGGAGTAGGTAGGTAAGCATGTTTCTTTACATTATATAGTCTTGCAGAACTGCAAACGAACTTTCAACAGGAGCTTCAGAAATCCGAATGTTAAATTCTTATCACGAGAAAGAGAACAGCACGCAGTTTCCGTGCTTTTGTTATTCCATGCTCTGTCAATGCCATTATAGCATCCATCAAAGATCTTCTGAAAACGTGCGAAGAGATCTAGAACATAACTTAGCATCATAGGCATTTCAGTCAACATAATTATGAGTCCCTTATTATTATTATATTACCATTGAAGAAACCAGCGAGTTGCGAGCCGTTTCACAAACAGAGACATAAAATACCGCAAAAGGTGTTCCTCTTGTTGAGGAAGAAGACCGCACACCGGATCCACGCCTGTTGTAACCAAAAAGGACATTAGAAAAAACAGGGTAAAGGAAGCACCAGTCTATCTAAGGGTAACAGATAAGCACATCTATTCAGTGGCAGTGCCATGCACTATTTTAAAAACATTCGGAAAAACGGGAAGATGATAACCTCATTGAACAACGTTTTGTAACTTCTAAAAAAAAAAAACCCAAAATTACGTGTGTAAGAAGTTCAAAAATAACTGAATCTTCGAACTATAATATCAAACAGGGAAGACTCAGTACAGAATATGAGACTTTGAAATATTGTGAGACTGAACTCTTATAAAGCGTATTAAGTATTTACGCAGCTGACAAATTGGTAAATTTATAACATGGTGTTTCTAATATTCTGTAAGATTTTCTTTTACGATATTTTATGATTTGTAGACAAAATCGTAAACTGATTAAAACTATTTGAATAAATTTTCAAACCAGATATTAAAGAGCACTACAGCTATGTGGCCGACGCTCTACAGCATTCTGCATATAATTGAAATTCTCGCGTTGTACAAATTATGTAAATGGAGGTAATTAAGATAACGAGTATATCAAAAATAGCGTTCCTCAAGTGCGCGTTTGGCAAGGGTTTACTATATTCTCTCGTTGTTAAGCAGGATTTAAGATACATCATCAGCACATCATAATACTGGAGATTATAGATTATTTAAAAAGTAAGGTAGCAAGATCAGAAAATGATACAAATAGAATAAAATTTATGCCCCTATATTAAATCCATCGTAAAAAAACGTTTAGAAGACACACAAGCAAATAAATGAAAAAAAAACGCCAAGTTCATGAATGAAACACAACTAAATGTAAGAATAATGGAAGATAATAATCATTATAAGAAAAAAGATTCAGATCCATATTCCTGCTAAAATTTCTTCCAGAATTATATTTCACATAGATGTTTTTATTAAGCTTTTAGTAATCATGGACATCTTAATATTAAAGAATATTCTATACAAAATATTGCACATATCCGCGTGAAAGACTGGATGCCGATATTGCTCATATTATTCTGAAACCTACTTCTCTTTTAAAGAATGCGGCGAAATTATCTTCCAGTTATGGTTTGGGTTGTGTTATTCAATTATGGCAAAGCACACGAGGGCTATCTGCCTAAAGGGAGAGATGCCTTCGTGGAGGACTTTCTAAGGGAAACTGGCTCGTATACACGTTACACATGGGGGAAACCACGAAAACGCCCATGCAGCCAGCCCATTCGCGGGATTCGAACATCGGACCGATCCCCCCCCCCCCCGGACCGAACTACCAGTGTTCAGCGTCTTTACCGCTCGGCCGCTGGTGGGCAAATTATCTTCCGGAGACATCCATTAATAATCTCCAAAACTTTTAAATATGGATTATGCAAGAGAATGATATGCGGATTATTAAATATCTGGGCAGTTACCGAATGTTACATATAGTTGAAACCTGAAGAATTTGCTGTTTAATAATGTTAACAAAGTACATAAATTTCTTTTTTTCCCTTATACAGTATTCATTTAGCCTGTTTCATATTGGAGCAGTAGGCTCCAAATTTGATGGTCACGTAACGAATTTGGATAGATAAGCTTTTCCATTAGAAATCTTCCAATAATCTCTCGTAGCCTTAACTGCGAGGTACATTGTATTCTTTCGTAACGTTGGTAACTTAAAGTTTGAAGCAGAAGCAGGTATCCAGTTCAGTTTTCTAGAGTACAGAATTTAAAATGACAAAGGACTGAAATTGAATCTTCTGACGTCTGGGACACTTTCACTGAAGAAAATCAAAAACTGTATTTCAAAACTGTAAATTCATATGGCAAAATTCTAACATAATTTCTTATACAAGTTTTTTAATGTTGACAGCTCAGCATAGTACAGTGTTACATTAAGCTACTCTCTTTCCTGAAGAATATGTTAAGAATACAAGACGACCGAAGGCCGTCATTAGACTTCATCGGACGAAAATAAAATAACATATGCGACTGCCTAAAAAGGATGAAGGTCGTCGAGCAATACAGAAGAAATATCTTAAGCTAGAAGCGATTTTACAGAGCAATATATTGTATTTTAAAAGACGCTTTCTAAGAAAGAACAGGTTGTACCTGACTGGTCGCTCATTGCTTCGTGCAACGTTTCTAAAAGAATGTTTTAGATGGCTGGGAAAGGTGTTTGCATCGAATGATGAATACTGATGAAACGTGGGTTAGAGAAATGACAGCAATTCATGTGGAACACACATGAAATTGCTGTCATTCTTGATAAGATATCCATCCTCCCCGGACCCTCAAAATGTCAAGATGCACGATCATAAGGCCTGTAAATGATGATCTCTGCCTAGAATTACAAAGGAATCATCATGCAAGATGGAATTTCGTGCCAAAAACTGTAACTGCAGCATATTATATAGAATAACTGGAGAAACTGAGCAGTAAATGTATAAAGCGACTTAACTTATGTAGGAATGGAATTCCTTTTGAACGTTAATGTATACCCGTGCGAGTGAAATTTGTCTCACATCTGCTGACCAAGTATGAGCTGAAAGTTTTAATTCACCCGCTGTATAGTCTATACGTGAATACACAAATATTCAAATTCTTCCTCAAACTGAAAGAACCCTTGTGCAAAAAACTTCGTTTTCCCTCTCTGAAAGACAAGAAAAAAGAAAGATGGCTCCTCTCTGAAAGATGGCTTCAGCAGTTACTCAAGCCATTCAATGACCGAATAAAAGTCCTCAGAAGGAACAAGAAGTTTTCCAAGACACTGAATCACAGCTGTTTAGAAGCAGTGGGATAACTTAGAGGAACTGTTAAGAGAAACTACCTGAAATAAATTAAACTTGAGAGAAAAGAAATTAGAGAACATTATTTTTTAAATGGCTGTCGCATTTGTCTTTTGTGCTCTGCCAATGGCCATTACCTGTTCTAGACGTGTCATGGTCATGCAGTAATTCCCCAAAATGGAATTATTTGCCATTTTGTTTGTTACTGTAACGATTAAAGGACAGAGGGCAGTTTGAAATCGTTTACATTATTACACATATTGTTTAAGAAATTAAATCACTAATGGATAACAAAGTACGTCGTTTTACGACTTCTGTTTCAAAATGCAATTAGTCTTCAAAAACAAACCTACTGCTTGCTGGAAACGAAGTAAGTAGTAGTCACTTAAGTAATCAAACGTCTGCACGAGGACAGCGAACTATAGTTTAGTTATGCGGACCATCTAAAAAATTAAAATACTTTATTAGATAATACCTTTCTGCAGTCATTTATGGTTTAAGATTTATATTTTGTAATCCAGAATAATCGCTTTTGCTTCATTTAACGCATGAAAATTCATCACTAATTGACTTTCTTGCCTCCGACCCGAAGTGAGAAGTTTACGCCTCACATTTAGACTGAAATATCAATACCAATAGACAATAAACCCCTTTTAACGTCTTTGATAGCTTTTTTTAGATTAATAACGCTATTTCGGAGTAGGAATCGAATAGATTTGGGAGTTATTTTCTTTTTCCCTTCACGTTTCCCTTTGTAACAGCTTTAAATATTGTTTTTAATCTTTGTACAATTAAATAGACGAACATTAATATGAATCTGAATGGCAACGTTTTAAATGCCCGAAGAATAGTTTTAAATATTGTTGCTAATCGTTTGTACAATTTAAATTGACGAACTTTAATATGTATCTGAATGGCAACGTTTTAAACGCACGAAGAATGTAATTATATTTTATTTTAAAATAGTTTAGAATGTGTTTTCTCTTCTTGCTTTTTTAAAAGTTAAATAAAGTTTTTGCTGTGTTCCATTAATGGAGTTTGCTTCATATGCGAAACAAGTATCACACCTTCCTTTCTGGAGAAAATGATCCAATTTTATTCTGTCTTCCCAGAATTCAAAAATGCTCGCTTTTGAAACACCAACCGAGTAAGCATTATTTCTTACACTACTGTATGTGTGACTATTAAGTGCGATAATTTTTTCTCTCTTTCTAACCATTATATTAATTTTTAGTACACTCAAAAGAACGAATGCAAAACGTATTTAAAAGCTATGCAAAAGTAACTTCCTCTTCTCGCAGATACAAGTTTAAAAATGGAATAATAATCCTAATTTATTGTCTACAACAGCTCTACATAATTGAAAGCAGACATCTGGAAGACATTAAGGCAGATAAAACCGCTTTGTAGGAATCTGATGCCGCTAGTTGGCAACCAGCTTAAAATTCTATGGAAAAATTTCCTTGTCCCAATTTATTTGCATTCTAAAGTATTTTCGCTTATTTATTTCAATTCCCTTTAATAGTAGTATGAGTTTTATCAATTGTTGTGTGTTGCGAATTGTTAGAGATCTGCTTAGTCTAACCGATCCATATACACTGCTGGCCACCGTAAATGCAACACCCTGAAGGAAGCATGCAAATAACATGAAATTTAAAACATGCATTAGCGGAGGTGAGATATGCAAATGATTAGAATTTCAACGCAGACGCACATCACGCGCGCCTGTGGCCCCACTTCAGAACGCTATTTAAGGCTTGGAGTTTTCGACGATTTCAAGTTCGGCAACTGTGTTTTTCTTGTGTTTTTTTTTTTTTTTAAAGATCTATTATGCCTCGTAGTAAACAGCGATCATCGTTTGATCAAGTATCCGAGTTCGATAGAGGAAGGATAGTGGTCTACCAAGAGTGTGGATTATCTTTCAGGGAAATCGGTAGTCGTGTTGGACGAAACCAAACAACTGTAATGCGGATATGTGACAGTTGGATGCAGGAGGGTACGACGGACTGACGTGTTTGATCGCATCCACCTCAGTGCACCACTTCACGTGATGACAGGAACATTGTGCGCAAGGCACTGACGGATCGCTCAGTCACATCACGAACCATAGCACAGCACATTCAGTCTGTAACGCATCATCCAGTGTCTGCGTGTACCATTCGACACCGTTTACAGCAGAGTGGTGTGTCTGCAAGAGGTCCATTTCTTCGTCTACCCTTAACGCAGAACCACAGACGTCTCCGCCGCCAATGGCGTGATGAAAGAAGGATGTGGACGGCAGAATGGAATGAAATTGCCTTTACTGACGAGTCACGCTTCTGTCTGCAACACCACGATGGTCGGATTCGAGTCTGGAGACACCGTGGAGAGAGGATGCTGAACAGGTGCGTTATGCACCGCCACACTGGTCTTGCACCGGGTATTATGGTATGGGGCGGTATTGGATATCACTCTCGCACTCCTCTAGTACGCATTGCCGGTACTTTAAACAGCCAGCGCTACATCTCCGAGGTATTGAAGCCAGTTGTCCTTCCTTACCTTCAGGGCTTGCCCACAGCCATATTTCAACAGGTTAATGCGCGACCACAAGTGGCACGCATTGTCCAAGGGTTCTGCGTCAATCACCAGACTCAAAAAGTTAAAATATAACGCAATGGAAAATGAGATCGGATTAGATCTCACGGCGCAAACAAAACAAAACAAAACAAAACAAACAAAAAAAAACCTGAGATGTTTCTTTCCGGCGTTTTAAAGCTTTTTAATCGGTCTCAAGAAAGATATGTTAATTTCTGTTTTCTCGAGATTTCTGGAAACCAAAAGAGTAGACTTACGGTTACAGCTAACACAGTAGTCAATTACATTTATTCAATTTAAATATAAATTAGAAAATATCTATTTATTAGATGTTAATTACTCGTATTCCTGTATTTTTACTTTTCCGGCGTAGCTTTCTCTTAAAATATGCCTGATGCTGTATTACACGAGGACATGAAACAATTTTAATTATAATTCTCCTAAAAGTAGCTAACTAAATACAAAGTCCGTAACAGTACGAAAAAGGAAAAATTGCTGAAAACTTCCAGATAATATATTTTTCTTACGGATTCGAAAACGCGTTATCCAAAAACTTTCGGAATGTCGCCAATTTGGCGACAGATTGCCAAATATACCCAACTGGGCTCATAACGCTAAATTAGTTGCTGCCAGTTTTGAGACAAAAATGTTTGCCGATGCTCGGTAGAAGGTTTTATGCCGTATCTCTGATTCTGCTACAGTTATTTTTACAATTCCAACGTCAGTCGACTCAGAGTTAAAAGTTATAAAAATGAAAAATAGAATAACAAACAGAATAAAAGAATGCAGACAGAATAAATGGTCACAAGTTAAATTTAAATAAAATACACACTGAATAGATATTAAATCACCCCACGAAGTACACTTATAATAAATTGAAAAAATATATAATATCACAGAAACTGGCAAAAATCAGATTGCGAATAAAGCCTTAATGTTTAATTTACAACACAATTAAAATTATTTGCTAATTACGATTTAGCGATCATCAATGGCCGAGTATGAAAATCGCTGAACGCTTGTAGTTCGATCGAGTCCAAATCCCGGCAAAAGAACTCTTAATGTAATATGAATGCGATCTAGTTTTCTTAGAAAAGGCGTCGACGAAAGCCTCCCTCCTTTAGGCAGAAAGCCTTCATGTGCCTTCCGCCACTACGAAGGGAAAAACTACAAAATATTATTGCGAATTTTGTGTATGTGCAAGTAATTTTAGTGATATATGTAAATCGTAATATCTCTTATATAATGTAGCATGAAATACTCCGAGAATGCAAAACTTTGCAAGTCGAGAAGTCTAGGGTTCGAGTCTCGGCGAGGGCACTGTGCATTTTCCCCGTTTCCAGCTAACAAAAATAAATAAATAAATAAATAAAAATAAATAATAATAATAAATAAAAAACTAATGACATTTCAAATATATGCATGTACTTTTGAATATATATATATATATACAGTTGTGTGTAAGATAAAAAATATGAAAGCAAACTTTTACGACTATAACCTCTTTATTTAATTTGGGAACTTCCTCTGTTTATCTTAAAAATAGCGCTATAAGTCTAAACTGCATCATTCAAATTAATCATGCGATCTTACGTAGCGCATAATGCTGATACCTCTTGCCCATAATTGCAAGCCAAAACTTTTTTAACTCGAACTGAAACTATTGACTCCCTCCCTTCTTCCTCTGAATTGATGCGCCACTCTTCGCTTCAACTTTTGTGTTGCGTGGACGCTTCGCTATGCTCGCTTCTATCGCCGTAAAAATGTAAATGTTCTGAAAATAGGAACGACTGGAGTGCCAAGTGAATTGTGGCCACAAATGTGAATTTAAATAAAAAAGGAAATTAATCCGGCTGAACTTGCGCCCTTGTAAGGCCATGTACTCCCTTTGGCAATCTGAATAAACTCCCGGTACAGCCTTGTGGGGTTCCAGGGAGCTATTGTTGTAGTTATAGGAGGACGTGGGACACATGCCTGTTTACCTCTGTTAGACACCTGACGTCCCCGTCCTCCGTAACCTACTACCTATCTACGCTAAACTGTAAAGTATCTGTATATTGTCATATATTGTATAATAAGCATTGGTACTGTAAGAATCCGCAATACGTCGGCCCAAAATCAGTCTCTGTTTGGCAATATTGTTTTTCTGGACAGTTGCGGGATCCGGACAATACCTGAATAGTCAGTGAATACCCCCCGGGTGTCCGGACCCTGCTCTCACCTGTCACCTACCTACGCTAAACAACATTGCTACGCTTCTACTTCTCAATGTTCTTACATCAATGCTTCTAAAATTGTGCTGTCATTACATACATATATACTCAAATATATATGTATTAAAAAATACAGAGTATATATATATTGAAAAATGTCTATATTTTGAATATATATATATATATATAGATAATTTTTTAATTTTTTAATTTTTTAATTTTTAATTTATATAAAAAATTTATATCAGTATTTTAGCATTTTTTCTAAAAACTAAACTTTTAAATTTTCAAAAATTTTTCTAAC
>KK112511.1:26954-96141 GCA_000611955.2 Stegodyphus mimosarum | reverse complement strand
AATAATCGTCGTCTTTGTGAAAAAGTAGTTCTAAATTTCTTATTTTGAATATATATATACATATATTTGAGTTCTGCGAAGGAAGGAAAGGGGGGAATGATTTACTAATGGTGAAAGGGAGCATGGGGCAAAAAAAAAAGGTGGAGAACTAAATTTATTAATTATGAATTTCAATTTTCGTCTTTGTGAAAAAGTAGTTCTAAATTTCTTATTTTGAATATATATATACATATATTTGAGTTCTGCGAAGGAAGGAAAGGGGGGAATGATTTACTAATGGTGAAAGGGAGCATGGGGCAAAAAAAAAAAAATGTGGAGAACCACAACATTAGCTCTTATGAGGGTACGATGGTTTGGTTTGGTTGATTATTGCAAAGCGCACTAGGATAAGTGCCTAAAGGAAGGGATGCCTTCGTGGAGGATTTTCTAGGGGAAACTTGCTAGTATACCTGTCACACATGGAAAAAACTACGAAAACGCCCATGTTACTAGCCCGTTTTCGATTCCAGGTCGGAACTACCAGTGTAAAAATAGGAAAAGGAATAGATGCTAATATGTATGCTATTTACTTGTTTCTTTGATATTGCAAAGAGGAGCACGAGCACGATCTGCTTAAAGGAAGAGCTTTCGCAAAGGTTTTACTGTGGGAAATTGGTTTATATTTACATTACTACCTATACACACACCTCGCCTCAACCGGGATTCGAATCCATTTTTCAGCGAATTGAATGTAATATGTTCAAAAAGTTTAGAATTTATTTTCGAATCTAAGCAAGTTGTGCATTTATGTCATTTAAACTAAAGGTTTTTAGGTAAATCTGGTGACGCCTTTTTAGGATAATTTCAATGTTTCGTATGTTAAAGAATTGAAAGCTGAACAGAAACGAAAAGCATTGTAATTGTAACACACAAAGTTAACGATACTGGGAGAAAGAGGGGGGAGATTAAGAAATATTTCTACAGCAGCCTTTTTTTAAAAAAAATTTTTTTATTTATTTTTTGGCAATTACTTTTTAGAATAAAGACAGAATTATAAACTTTGTCCTGTTACTTGGTGAGTTTTGAAGTCTGAACTGTAATTCTCTACCATTTCACGCACGTGCCAATTCTACAACTGACACAGCTTCAAAGATAATTCCTGCTTATAATTTCAGATCATTATAAATAAAAGAACATTGCTCATTAACAACAACAAAAAAAAAAACACCTTAACTCATCCAATTTGTTAGGAGCGGTAAAAAACTCAAGGTCATCAGCATCCTGATAACAGGATCGAAAATAAAACGCCGCACACTGGAATTTACAACGCGTAACATAAAAAATTCAGCCTTGAACTGGACAATATTATTATGATTTTTTTTCCTTTTGAAAATCAGGTATTATGTTTACTGTAATAAGCTTTCGGTACTGCTAACTTACAATCAATGCGTCCTGTCGAGAACGCTTGTTCCACAACGAAACACTCGACACAAAGGAATAAGAATTCCGTAATCTTAATTGAAGTAATCGAGGCAAGAACCGAAGGTTAACGAAGAGTGCACATCGTCTGATTGACCTTCAAAAAGAAGAAAATTGTTTGGTAGAAAAATGGTTTAAGTTTAAAATCTGGTGGCAGCTGGTTGCTCAGGTTCCAGACAAAGAGACGAAACGTTGCTTGAGTACTGTTGACATGAAAAATTAAAAGTTGATAATTGTCAATATATTACGTTTCTAGAAAGTTTAATAGTTGCTTTGTCGAATTGTTTACGTATTAAAATAATCTAGTATAAAGCAGTTTCTTGTTTAATTAAAAGATTTTTGACTAAAAGTTTCCATGATGAAAATGCCAAACAAAATATCAATACAATAGCATTCATTTAATAGTAAAAAATATATTTATTTAAATATTTTAATCTCTAACAAGTAAACTTTTTAATGCTCGTGTGCTATAAAATCTTGAATAAAAATTCTCATCCTCTATACATTTTCTATTCTTCTATAAATCTTGAATTTCAGATGTAATTCAAGATTTAGAAAGAACATAATTATCATTCTCATTCTCAATTTTGCTTAATAAAGTTAAGTATTAACAAAACAAAAGAAATTAAAAGGTTTCAGATTTTAAAGGGTTTGTTAAGAAAAAAAAAAGGGCTTGTTAAGATTTTTTTAGCTTTTACTGAATTTACAGTCTACCCGTCTGCCGTTACATTCCCCTTTTTTTTACCTAATAAAACAAATAACCCTTTTTTACTGTGTGTGTCTTTTTAGCTTTACCATTAAGCATAATTTTCTTCGCATTTATGCAATACAATTCAACAGCAAAATTAGAAAAATTTTAAAAGCAGCATAGGCGTATACCTTGAGAATTCCCCCTGCAGCGTTAAGTGCTAGCATACTATTATATTTTTTCAGTCTTTTGTCCTTTCTTTGCTCAGTTTTCTTAGTAAGATAACTTGCAAAACGTTTTTTTTATTAACGTTTTGTGTGGTTACTCACATTCTTAGCGCTTACGCCATATAACATTCGGTTCAACAGTAAACTTGCAGAATATTAAAAACAGCATTTCTTTAGAATTTTTGATAGACAGTCTCGCGCGCTGGAGATAAAAATGCTTCTTCTATAAAGTGTTGCCACTGCTCGCTTATGAAATCGTCGTGTTTTTCAATAAAAAGTTCATTTACATTTTACAAAACATGAAATAGATAATAAAACAAATTCAAAATTCAAAATTCGGACTTTCAGGTGCCTATGTTCGGATGAATGATTACGCTATTCAAAACTGGATGGCTCTAAGCATGTTGTTTTTTCGCAGTGCGAGAAACATGGATACATTCATGCAGATTCTTCATTATTTAATTTATTACATAAAATACAGGGCGATAATATTTGGTGGCAACGATTTGAAAAGACATCCGCCATTTATAATGATTCAACACAAAATGCTGTTTCGAGACTAATTTCCCTTTTGGGATAATAAGTAATACATTGGTAAAATTATCTTTAAAAAAAGAGAGAGGGAGAAAAGAAAGAAAGAAAAAGCTAAAAAGATATATATTTTTTAAAATAAAAGCATTTCAGTGAGATAATGCATACAAATCAATACTATTCCATTTATAGAGCTCTGCTGCATATAGCGGCTGTATCTGATATTAAATAAAATCTACGTGATCAATCTAACTGTATAAATTTAGGTAGTGGACAAAATTATATTTTCCTGTTATTGATAATGAATTAATGAATGAAAAATTTGCATGCAGATATTTTGGAAATTTTATTTAATTTGTGGAACTTAGAGCATTAGCATTTCTACTCCCCCCAATGGTTTTCATGTTCTTTTTTTTTGTGACCTTTTTATTATCGACCTCTGCATTCAACACACTTTGAATTATGACGTCACCATTTAAATTCTTGTACAGCAACTGGTACATTTTCATCACTTGCAAACCATTTAAAATATTGGCTGTAATTTAAATTTAATAAATTTTGCATAAAAAATTCTTATATATACAACTAATGCTTTGAATAACTTCTGGTGAATTGTTAAAGTCACATGTTTCTGTTTTATTCCTTTATCAGTACTTTTAACAAGGTTTGAAAACATTCTGTGTCTACACATACACATACATATGTCCGTACAATACATGCACACATGAACACATGCACCCATACATATGTACATTTCTGAATGCGGTCCCGATAACAGCGTTTTTCAGGCTTAAATAACTGTAAAATTTAATGATTGTTTAATAATCGTAAAAACTCGCATAATGATTTGTGAAGGCAAGGTAATTTTCACTTTCATATTTTTTATGAACTAATAAATATTTGCTAAAAATGTAAAATGGAAACTTAAGCATAGAAAATTAACGCAACTTATAGCACTTAATTTTAAAATGGCATAGTTAACTAACAAAGGTCATTAATAAATTATTTTTGTATAAAGTTTTATTGGTAGTTTTTTATGAAAAGTATAATTTAAAAAAGAATAGAAAAACAAAGATAAGTAACTGCATGAGCTTATCTATAAAAAAATTGCTAATTCTTCATTTTTGTTAATCTGATACTCTTACAGTGAAAATTACTTCTTGTTTTGCTCCAATTTCTTGTTTTAAAAAAATTTACTAGTTAATAAAAATATGAAAGTAAAAATTATTCTACTTTCTACCTTTCTCTCATAAATCATTATGCGAATATCAATTAACAGTTATTAAAGCCTGAAAAACACATGTCTGCGTTGTTATCGTTATGCGATGATTTGTAGGTACTTTATTTATTACCATGATATTTTCGACGGCGATGTTTTTAAACTGCGAAGCTTTTGAACCGCTTTATTTTCGAATAGGGTATTTTGTACCACGATGTTTTAGAACTGCGATGTTTTCTCTTTGCTTTATTTTCTTCCACGATGTTTTGTACCACGACGTTTTCGCCTTGCGTTGTTTTCTCCGCGACGTTTTCGTCCGCAATGTTTTCGGCCGCAACGTTTTCGGTTGTAACCCATTTTTACAATATATCTATGCAGTACTGAAGAGCTGCTGCCCACCAATTGCTGATTGGATAACAATGCTGAACCTTATCTTGGCGAACGGTCCTGGCAATCCTGGCGAACCTTTCAAACTATGGTATATATGACGCTGATGGTGCATAACATTGTTTGGGTGGTACAATTTGTACGCAAAAATTTAAATGAATATTCAGAATGACTATAAAATAACACCTCGTTTGGTACATACATATGTACATGATGACACACAAATTTTTTATTCTTACTTATGTGATACAAAATGTTTAAAAAATTGAGAATTTCTGGTCTAAATGCAAATGTGCTTTTGTGGTTTCTGTGTCTTTTTTTATTTGGTACGTGAAAGCGATCCATCTGATCAATTTTTTTAATTGCAAGAATAAGCAATTTTGAATGCAAATCTGCTGCTTCTTTTTTTTCCAGTATTATCATTATTCTGTATTATCAAAACGATATAAAATAATAGACAGAAATATGAACCAATATTTATCTGCTGTTAGAACATTTAATATATTAGGCTGACACAATCTTTCAGTTAATTGTTCACCACCTTCTAGGTTAGTTCTACGTTAAATTCTACGTTAAATTTCGTTGTCATTTTCAGCCTCTTCTCTGATCAAAGGATGCGATAAAAAGGAGACTTTCTCTTTACCAAACAAGCGCTGGTTTCGCTGATTTTTAATCCGCACGACTTATCGGGCTCCGACCCACACAATGGAGTAATTGCTGGCTTAGCTAGCTTTAGTCCATGCTCTAGAAAAAAAATTGTTTTAGTCTTTGTTTCTGACAGGGCGATCCTTCCCATTACTCGATTGACTTAAGAAAGCAGGTTCTTCCAGTGTATTCCGTTACATTCGGAAGATGTTTTTAGGAAATTGCCACACTTAGCTTAGCAGAAGACATTCATCTTTGTAAGCAAATGTAAAACAGCGTAATACTCAGATTAAGCTTTTCCCAGCATTTTAAGGAATATATCAATGAATTAAGATGCGTTTATTTCTTGCGGATTTTAAATGTCATTCCGATTTCCAAAGCTTAATGTAATATATGGATAATAAAACCACTTTTAATTGAATTAACATAAAAAGCAGTTTAAATACTTAAAAACTAAAACGAAACAAAATAAAAGGGGGAAAATTGACGGTAAGCTCTCTCTTTTAGTTTTAAGAGCTTCTAGTACTTAATGCGTAGGATTACTAACGGAAGTGTGAGGATGCTATAGAACAAATAAAACAAGCAAGAGATTTTATTTTATTTTATTTTTTATTTGTTACATTTATTCATTTTAAATGACCCGAGGTACATCATCTGAAAAATAAGGTATATAATTTAAGATATGTGCAGTTATATTCCTAGTAAATGTTAAGTCAGTAAAGGTATTACCAAGCGTTCTTACATAGTTACTTGGCATCATATTGAGATTAAAACTATGTTTCATAAAATCAAATGCCTTTTCATTCATTTCATTTGAAGTCTACATTGAAACCTCCCATAATAATAATAGGGACACCGTATCTGCGGTAAACTATTCTTTCGTTTGACGTCTACATTAAAATCTCCCATCATAATAATAGCAACATCTGTATCTACAGTAAACTCTTTATCGATTCATCAATGCACTAAACAAGCATATCTTCTAATCTCATGAATTAACAGTTGGATCAATATATGTGGTTGCTAGAATAAATATTGACTGTCCATTAACAATTACATCAACGACAGGAATGTCACATACTTCTGAATTCTGTATCCTCTTACATTGCTTAATAGTAAATTCAATTAGTTCACAATCTGCTATACTCGCCAAATTTCTATATATCACCACACCACTCGCTTGGAGAAATAAAATAAAATACAGCAAACACCACCGAAAAGCACTGTCTACGCTCAACTGACTACAACACTATGGTGATGTGCTCTTTTATCTATCTAAAGATGCATTTAGATTGATTGTAACATTTGTACTAGTTTCGAAGATATAAGCGTTCGAGTATACCTCAAACAGCGTCTTAACTTTTGCTTTCCCATCAGATCATTATGGAGGAATGTAACGCTACGTTAAAAAAGACTTCCATGTAGCTCTTCTGATATAAGGAATCCTCTTCCAGAATATTATTAACATTCATACTTGGTCCACAAAAATTGTTTTTGACAGAAAGCTAAAAGTTCAATTAGAAAGCACTGGAAATTTTCGAATAATTTATTGAAGTTTTAGTGTTTCTGTAGCACTTCATTTATTCGAGCGAGCGATGCGGTACATCAGGCAGTCAGCAAGATGCGCACATCACGTGTTACGTTTTACGTCACAATTTCTCTCTCACCTCAGAGTCTCTTTTGGCGGCTGCCGTTCGGAAGAGAAAGACTGCTATACAATGCTCCCAGTACGAATTTCCTTTCTGTGTGTGAAATAAAATATAATTTTATATTAAATGCTGTTCCATGCTGCGTCATTTAAATACATTTAAATGTCATTAAAATAGTTAATTAAATAAATTTAAATACATTAAAAATTTAAATACATTAAAATAGTTATACCAACCAATATCACCTTTAATGGTGACCCGGACGTAATGTGCGCCTCTTTCTGATTGGCTGATGCGGCGCATTGCTCGCACACATGAATGAAGTACTATTTCATTCATCTTTCGGGGGCTCATTTCTGACTCAAAACAAACTTTATTCCTTCTCTGAACAAAGGGTACCTGAAATTTATATTTTGAACAGAGTTTTTATAATCCATTATCTCTTTGTTGAGAATATATTAAGATCACATGTTTACATTGCAAAATATATACTTATCTTTAAAGAATGAAACCATAAAAAAAAGTTAAGTTAAAAAAACTGTTTAAGATGAACGTATTTATTTCTCCTCGGTATTTCGATCAAGCAGAGGTTATGTAAGTGGGTACTTAATGCTTGCTTTTTTTTAAGTTTTAGCGATTATTCAGTTTACGCTCCTATCAACATCGTAACTTGGTTTTATTAAGTTGAAATTACTGAAACAGATAAAGTTAAAATTTGACTAGAAGAATAAGATAAATGAAAAGTTACTAAAACAGATAAGTTAAAATTTGACTAAAAGGACAGACAAGGGGCTATCCTCTTGAGCTAACCAGTGTGTTTTGCACTGGTGGCTCAGGGTGCCTAGGCAGTTACTTGAAAAAGCCTCCGTTCCTTACATAAGGTAACTGGCTTTTGAGAACTGCACTACTACATTCCATAATAAAAAAGTATAAATAATATTATAAAAAAAAATTGCACTCAATCATGAAATGAGAGCCTTCAACATTATCTCATATGAAGAGGACAAAAGGAACAACTGTACAGAGGTAATAATAGGCCTCTGTTTCGGAACCAGTACTCCCTCAACATACTTCACAGCAACCCATCAATTTTTAACATGCATTAACCACAATTTCATATTACTTAACATGCATTAACCATAATTTCATATTACTTATCTGTACTAATTTCACTTATTTTTGTATCCACTTCATTTTTAGAATAATTATAAAATTCTTATTCAAAATTTTCAACACAAATTTCGAAATATAAAATAATTAAATCTTCTTCACTAACCTCACTCAAGTATTAGACTTCGAATTTTTAATATCATTTTCATAAAACAATACTACACTTTTAAGAAGCAGCAATATGTATTCAGATTTTCAATATAATAATAATGATTAGTAAATTTTTAGTTGCACTAAATAAAATCTTTAGAAAAAATTCAGACCACAGACTTAGAAATGAGACGATGAACAAATCTTACAAGAAAAATCATTCTCAATTCACTAAAATGTGCTTCACATTTGGAAAAACACCATATTTGAAGACTGAGACACTTGAAGATATTTTTCAAGCACACGCTAAAATTACGAGAAAAGCACAGCACAGCATTAGAATGTGTCACACTACGGCCTTGAGACAGAAAAAAGAAGGAAACGCAGATACGATGAACTTTCAACACACGGCATTAAATCAAATTCCTAATTTTTATTTCGCAGTCCCGTCACTGGAAATTGTTGAGAGTTCATTTTAACGTCGTAGAAGTGTTGATCTATAACGAATAGGAAATTGGAGGCGAAGGCAGATTAAATCTTCATTTTTTATTTCCGCTTGTTGTGGCCACAATCAACTTGGCACATGAAATGTGCCTATTCCAAAATAGCTGTTTAGATTAATTTTCAGTAAGAAAGAAGAAAGTAGCAGATAGCAGTCCAACTAGACCGAAGCAAGTGCGTTACGTTCAGGGTGAAATCCCAATTCAGACTGAGTTAGTTTTGGTTTACAATGCATTTTGATTGGATAGTTAATACTTCTGTAAAATTATTATTGGTTACTTGACTTTTAGTTCCATTTACATCATCAGAATTATGTAAGTGCCGTATGACATGGATCAATCTAGAAATGACGCAGTGCGAAGAGAGGTTATTATTTTTAGAATTGAATTTGAATAGAATTATTGTGAAGGGAAATTTACGTTGTTAATTTAATCTTAGATATATTCTTTATTTTTTTTACATATTTATATATATATATATATATATATAAATCTTACTTACATAGCTATAGTGAAAAAACAAGAATAGAAAGCAAAATAAAATCTAAGTAATTAATTTGAGTCGAAAATAAGGCGTTACATTCCTTCAGAATAAAAATTCTCAGTTCGACCATTGAAAAACAGAACTTGTGGCTGCAGCTGAAACACTGTACTGGAAATGGCACTGAAGGTTGCTTGTAACGTGATCGAATAATAAAGAATACTCAATTAAAACTACATGATTTGCTTTATTTTCGAATTAAAAAAATTTAAACTTGAAAAACTATCATTTCATACATTTTCCATTATAGAATATAGTGTAACAAATATCAAATTAGATGTAATAATTCAACACATCCGCTATATTTCGACAGCAAGCATACTGCAGGTAGATTTCATCAAAAGTATAATAATAATTTTAATGCAACACTAAATTTTAGACACTTTCGACGAACAGGTTTTTTTTAATTATTATTATTTATTTTATTATTTAAAAAGGTGACACAGAAACAAGTAAATTCTAAATAGATAAAAATTGTATTATATTGCATTATTAGGTCATTCAAAGATGGTTTATTGTTATTGATATTATTATTAGTAAATATTATAGCAGGGCAACATCGCTATCTTGCTGGCGCCAGACAAAATACAAATACTTCAGATATCTGAGTAAAGGTTTATGACAGCAACAACTTAATGCTTTTTTTCCTCATTAAAAAAATAATAATAATTGCTTATTGAAAAACATGTTTGGATAATTGCTTATCGAATATGGCATATGGGAGAATGACCTTGTCGAAAACACAGCGTCGCTTTCGAGCTTTTTATTTCTCCCAGCAAATGGTCAGACTGTTAATTACCACTTGCAAATACTTCGTCTCCCTCTCCTCCCCTTTAAGTCGACTATCATGAGGGAAAACTATCTAGAATTTACACATAATAAAGAAAAAATGAAGAGCCCGTGTTTCAGCTACGTAATGTTAATTATTCTGAGAAATCATTTTCCTCCTTTTTTTGTCGTCGCTTAAATTCTAAAAAAAAAATCAGTTACCTAACTCATTATCGTATTTTTAAATGTCCCCCCCCCAACGAACGTACGGACACGTTCAATGTTTTGAAGAAATCATCTGTAAAATTGGCATTACAGAAAACTTGAAAACATTCTTATTCCTGTCATTTCTAAATTAACACTGAAGCCTGGCGATTTCCTTTTTTGAAATCTCATTCACAAGCACTTCAATAGAGGATCTTCGATACGCTAGATGAAATACAAAACAGATGATATTTTAAAGATGAATTTATAAGATGAATGAGAAATGAATTCATAACTCATATATGGCCATACATACATTTATCACAAAATGCACCATGTGCAGTTTTTACATTCGTAATTCTCCACGTAAATATTCGTAATTCACGTCAGAATCACCACTAGTACCACATCAGAATAACAATGTTTCTCATAGTGAGGTGAACGGTAAGATTTTGCATAATTGTTGATTATTTCTTGTTCAATTCATTTTATTTTTCGGACATAGGTGAAAAATGAATAATTTGAGTTCTTGTTCACTATTCGCATAATCACAGCTGGGACAAGGGCAAGGAGCAAGTGAAGCACTCGCCACAGGTTAACGGTTAGCAAGAGGGCCAAATCAGCTAGGAACAATGAAAAAGAAAATATGGAATATGTTTCAATTTTGCGAAACATCGAGGTGCAGCGTTTTAAAATACCGTACTTGATAGCAAAAAAAGCGAGCTAAGTTTTCAGGTTGCGTTTCAGTCTTAGTGCTGTAAGACTCAACTATTTTATTTTCGTTAGTAATCTTTTCTACTCAGTTAATCACCCTACTCAGTTAGTCACGCTGTCGCCTTTTTCAGTACTCATTTGACTCACGGTAGGATAAAAAAAATTAACAGTAAAGTTATTTAAGCATGATTTAATTAATTTACGTTACTACCTTCTTGACCCCCCCGGGGGGTCGACGTAGAAAATTCTGCGAAGCTACTGGTTAGGCTCTGTACCTAGGCAGTCTCGGCTACGGGGTATGCAAATTATAAGCCTAGTTCTGGAGGCTCCGGAAAAGTCACTTATTGGCCGGCCCGTGTCTGGCAGATCTTAGAGCAGAACGGCTCTAGTAGTCCGTGAGGGGTAACAACGCGGAGATGCTGGGAAATGACTCTGCGACGGGCAGCCCGAGCGACTGGTAGGTAGAAAATTAACAACCAGTGACGCCCTGAAGTCAGATGCGTTGCGCCGATCCCTCCAAGGTTCTGGGAAAGGGGTTGAATCCCGGCCCCAGCTCTGCCGGGGTGAGAACCCTTAGTGCAATTAAGTTCCCTAGGAGGGGAATGCCAATAACTTTCTTATTACCTTCTTTTATACGAACTATAAAGACGCCATAAAGCAAAATGTACTATACGAGATGCGATCAAAAAATTCAAAGAATGTCATGGTAGCTCTTTATTACCACAATATAGGTACATATTTGCTTAATCACTTTTAAAGAAGACCCCTTCAGAACACACACATTTGCTCCACCGCTCCTGCATTTGCTGGAAATAACTATGAAAGTCCTCTTGTGGTATCTTCCAAAGTTCATCCATCGCCTTGGTTTTGATGTCTTCTTCGATGTCAAAACGGTTACGTTTGAGGCCCATTTTGATCTTGCGGAAGAGCCAGAAACTTGACGGTGCTAAATCCAGTGAATACGTAGGCTGTTGGAGGACCGGAATGTTCTTCTCTGCTCACAATGTTTTTACAGCAATCGACGTGTCGGAGGGAACATTTTCATGATGCAGTGACCATCCTCCTTGCCATTTGGTGAGATGTTTTCTTTGGATTGCCTCTTTCAGTCTTTTCAAAACTTGCACGTGAGAAGGGCAGTTAGCAGTTTGTTCAACTGGTACAAATTCATGGTGCACTACAGCTTCGTTTTCGAAAAACACAATGAGCATCCCTTTTCTCTTGGATTAGACATGACGTGATTTCTTTGGTCGAGGACACAACGTTCTGTTCTATTCTGACGAGTGCAGCTTTGTTTCCGGATCGTAAACGTAAGTCCAGGTAGGTCTCGTCACCAGAAACAATTGTCTCAAAAACCTTCGGGTCCTCTGTGCATTTTTTCAAAACATTCGGCCGCAGTCAACTGCCAGTTTCCATTTTATCCGGGTTTATTAGCGGTGGGACAAACTTTAAAGTAGCACGTTACATCTTCAAATCATCTGACAAATTGCGGGAAAAGACGCACAAGAGATCCTCATATCCTGTGCCAAATCGTTGATGTCATTCTTCTGTCTGATCTAATTAACTGTTTCACTTGCTCGACATTCCTTCGTTTCTGGAGGTTGAAGGTCTCCTACTACGACTCTCGTCTTCCAGTGATTCCTGCCCACCACAAAATATTAAAAAACCACTGTTTCCTTTAAAGAATCATCACCGTAAAACTCTTTGTACGGCTAACATAATGAACGAAGCCGATTTCCCCAATCTATACATGAAATTGATGTTCACTCTTTACTTGAATTTCGACATCGTGCCAGCTCATCACCAGACACTCCTGCCTTCAGCAACACTGTTGGCATACTGCCTGATATGAATTGTGGTAGTAAATAAATATAGTGGTACTAAAAAACTTAATTATTTGTGGTGATGAAGAGTTACAATGAAATTCTGGGAATGTTTTGACTGCTCGTCGTATATCAACTACATTCCCCAATTTTGGAAAAAGTTTGAAACGAATGAGATTCAAGGTTACAGTATTCATTCCATTGCATCCACATTTATTGTGTTTCCGAACTGTAGATCTGATTACATTATTTATATAATTATCGTTCAAACTTATAAAGCAAACCGCAGCCTAACTACATTTTCGGTGAGACAAAGTAAAACATGGTCTCACTTTTTCTGAACTCTTCTGCTGTTTGTATGAAGTATTAAATCTAGTACTATCTAGTATTATCTAATATAAAAAAAATATTTAGTCAAAGAAAAAAAAGAAAGTTTGAAATTTGTCATGACAAAATTAAGATAATGTCCCTTCTAACTGCAAAATAACTGATAAAAAAAAGAACAGCCCCAGACAGTCTTCTTTGTATAGTTATTAACTTAAATTTCATTCAAACGATAATGTAACTTTTAACATATTGTTATGGATTTTGTACTTAATTAGCTATTTTTAGTAGAATTATAATTAAAATTGTTTTATATCCTCGTGCAATGCAGCACGAGGCATGTTTTAAGAAAAAGCTATGCAAAAACACACGAGCATGCACATTTAGCGTTTAATAAATAGATATCTTGTAATTTATATTTAAATTGAATAAATAAAATTGACTACTGTGTTAACTGTAACTGTAATTATACTCTTTTGGTTTCTGAAAATCTCGAGAAAACAGAAATTACCAGACTTTTCTCGGACCGATTAAAAAGCACCTCAATTCAGTTGTTGTTTAGTAAGCTCTATTTATTTATTTATTTATTTAGATCGGATTAGCTTTCTCTTTGCATTGCATTGTATTTTAACGTTTTGAGTGGTTTAAAGTATAGCTACTGATTATATTGTGTGATATTTTGATATTGTACGAATATCTATGAGGAAAGTTCCACAGTTTTGTTATATTTATTGCGATAAGAATAAATTTTATTCATCTTTTATCGGACTCGTACGTTCAGTCCCTTACGAACACGTACGCACGTAGAAATATTATGAAGCTTTTTGAAGTTTTCTTGTTTGTGTCATTTTAATGTCAGAAAAGAAATGAAAAAAAACAAATGCGAAGCTTTCAAAGTTCAATTTTTTCCCTTTTTTGTTCTCCGCCTCCTTTTGTTAAGTTATTTCGTAGTTAAAGATTTAGTTTTATTAATTGGCAAAATTATAGATATACACACAATAGATGTTATTTTACATACTAAAGAATAAAATCGAACCTGAACTGTAGATCATAATCTGATGTCTTAAAAATCTCATATTTTATACATTTAGGGCTTTCCTTTAGCTAATTACAAAATATTTTGCCGCGATAATAATGACTAATGAAAGTTAAGTGCGTCATGCCAACTAGACTTGAACTAAATGCTGGTATGCCGAAAACGTAAAGGGTTAAATAACAAAGAAAATGAACTAATTTGTTTTAAATCTGACTGTGGTAAAATATGCAATGACAGATTGTCTTTAAGTAACGAAAGCATGAAGTCTGTAAAAAATAAATGGTGAAAAATGAAACAATGTGTAAGTTATGGACGCGTTTATATATTTCGTAAATCGTAATTGCTCTAATCAAGACAGCCCTTTGATGATACTTTAAAATGAAAAAAAAGAGGGGGGAAGAAAAAGTGCAGCCAGCTTTTCGGCCGTGACTCCCGTATTGTTATGTGCCGATTTAACAAGGTTAACTTCCCAACCGAAAGTGGCTGTTCCAATTCAGACTTGTTTACAAACAAGTTACGTGCACTTTCACTACGTTAATGCACGCGATATTCTTCCAGTTCCTCATCTAATCATCTCACGCAGGAATATATCCCGGATGTGATGTGTAACCATTCATTTTTAATGAGAACAGAATGAATAAATGTTGCGTAAAAGTCAAGGTCAAATTGAATTTTGAATTACACTTCATTTGATATTATATTTATAAAGGAAGAAGAAATAACACGTGTCAAATTTTTTAATGCAAAATTTCAAAGATCATTTTTATGTATTTACGTTAACAAATCATGAAAGTGAGAAACAAGAACAGAAAAAAAAGAAGAGCAAAACCTAATACATAGTATACAGAATAATGAATGCGTACGCTTGCGTATATGCATGGCTATGTAAACTAAAATCACATTATTACGCGTCGTATAAAAAGGGGAAACATTCGAAAGTTTTCTACAAAAGTCTTTAGCGGAATGTTTAAAAACAATTAATGTTAAATTATATTATAATTACAATCCATCTACCGCTCTGCAAGTGCTGCCACTGCAGTGCCATAGCTCCACCCACACAATATTTAAAATGCCATAAGTTTGAATGTATTTTGGACGGTCTCTGGCGAGTATGGGTACGATGATCGCCAGTATTCTTCGCTTACGGTCACCAGAATCCTTTGACTTATTTTAATTTTAACAATTTATCTTAATTACAACACTTCTGTTCACAACGGTGACTTTATAGACTGGCGACCAGTGCTAACACTTCACCAGTGAACAACTAAAGTCACTGGTGACTTTCTGTGTTGATACGCGCCGGTAAACTTCGATTTAATTCCGTATTAAAAATTTAGGTAAATTTACTCCACTGCATCACAATAGCGACCTTTGGTGAACTTTAACCTGTATTCCACTGCTAACCTTTATGGGCACTGTTGTGGGGCAATAACTGTCAACCTATAAATTGTAAAGTTAGGTTTTAGGTGTTACGAAACCTGTTTGCCCTCACCGGCAATCGAACCACAAATCTCCTGACTGCCAGCTGAAAGGGTTACTAGGTCCACGAGAGCCTGTAGTAGGGAAGGCGATAAATTTTGTATAAGGTCGTCAATGATCAAAGCATTCACGAGCATTTTTGTGGCTCTATTTGATTTTAATTTTAAATTGCACCCAAATTTATTGCTCCAAATGTTGATGATCTATGGTTTGATTGCCACTGACTATCAGCCTGTAGATCATTGTAGATCGTTGATTTTGATGCGCATCTATATTCTATGATTTAATTTTAATTTAAAAATATGTTTCAATTTATTGCACTACCTGTATCGATGACTCATTGACTGATACCAAGTGACTTTCACTCTGTAGTTCACCAGTGACTAACACATAATTGCAGACCCTACCTTGATCTCAGCTACTGCAAGCTTTTTAAGAATTTCTTACTTCAATGCACACGGCATCAACTGCAGAAAATCATCAATTATTTGAATACTTACAATATCCATCTTACGATGATCAACGAGACGCACCTAAAACGCAACAACAGAATCAGCATTCCAAACTAGAGTATAATAAGAACGACTGGCAACACAACCGTGGCGGCGGTACGGCAATTATTATTAAAAGTCATATCAAGCATATTAAATTCTCAATAGCTAACTCAGAAAGCATTGAATGCACAGCGGCTTTAATTTATTCCGTATTTAATGAGCCTTATTCATCTCAGTGCATAACCCACACGGCAGTATCCTAAATACTACAGATATTAACAATATCACTAGCTCAAGCCTTTCCACGCTCATCGCAGGAGACTTAAACGCTAAGCACTTGCAGTGGCATAGCAGAGTACCTAATAGGAATGGCAACATCTTAAACAATATGCAATTAATACAAACATCAGAATTATCGCCTCAGAATTCCCGACCCGAGTACATCAAGATGGAACCATCGATGCCCTCGATGTACTGATCCTAAAAAATGTCAATACTCCATTATTAGAAGTAAAAGAAGAACTAGCATCCGACCATTTTCAGGTAAATTTTGACTTTTATGGTTTTTATCCACCTATCCCAGCAATTAAATATAAAACAAACTGGAATCTATTCAAGCAACAGCTACTAAATATCCCATACAGAATAAATATTAATCCTGTCGGTGATATCGAAAACGAAGTTCACAGCCTAAATACAAAAATCCAAGACGAAATAAATAAATCTCCCTATATTAGCAAGTCAAGAAACCCTCAAAATCTCCCCGAAAATTTCAAAAACCTCATTCGACAAAGAAATCAAAGCAGGAAGGTTTGACAACGAGCAAGAAACCCCCGCTACAAAGCTTACTTAATTTTCTTTACAAGAAAGGTTAAAAATGAGATTATTAATTTCAGATCCAAAAGTTGGGAAAATCTCCTGAAAAGCATGGAAATCCAACCGGACACCGTTTGGAAGACTGCAAGATCCCTTCGTAGCACAAGAAATAATTATAAGCAACCTATCCACCACATGGGCCAAATTCATCATTCTGAAGCCGAAATTGCCGAAGTTATGGCAGATAGCCTCAGCAAAATTTTCGAAAAATACCCAGAAGAAAATTCCGATCACGAAGAGCAAGTTAAATTCGCAATAGAAAGTATCAAACATCGTGAAAGCACCGATTTCATAAAATTTACCTCCCCCCAGGGAGTACAAGATATCACTGAAAAATTAAAGAAAAGTAAAGCTAAGGGGTGTGACAAAATAAATAATGCAGCACTGCAAGCCCTCCCAAGAAACTGTGTAGTTCTATGTAATTTATTCAACGCATGTATCCGCTTATCTCATTTTCCACAGCAGTGAAACACTCAGTAGTTATCACCATACTCAAGCCAGGGAAAAATCCAAAAGATGCCGGTAGTTATCGACCAATCAGCTTGCTACCTGCAATTAGTAAATTATTTGAAAGAATTAAGTAACCGCTTCACAGATCAACTAGAATAGACCAGAATCAATTTGGTTTCCGAAAAGGACACTCGACCACTCATCGAATTTGAAACCTAGTAGAATATATAGCTCAAGAGTTTCAGAAAAAGAACGCAGTCGCTGCATGCTACCAGTCGATTTCGAAAAAGCTTTCGATCGAGTGTGGCAGGCAGGACTGATTTACAAGTTCTCCAACTTTATTTTATGTTCCCAAATAGTTTCCTAAAGTTAATTATCTGTTTTCAAACGCCATTTTTTTTTTTGCACCAAAATAATTTATAAAGGAGTTCCGCAAAGGAAGTGTCTTAAGCCCTCGACTCTTCAGTATATACGTATGTTAATGACATGCCCAAGCCATTTTCTTCAAACGTACTGAAGTACTGATAACTAAAAAATATGGTTAATCATTAATCAATTATTATTAATTATAATTATTTATTAATTAATTTTAATTTATTATCATTATTTAACTAAATTAAAGTTATGCTCACAAATTCCAGAAATCCACAGAACGCTGTCGAAAAACTACAATTCCAAATCAACGTAAGAGATGCATGGTGTAAACACTGGAAAATCAACGTAAGCCCAACTAAATGCAACATTGTAGTTTACAGAAGCTATAAGAAAAATCAAAGGCTAAATATTAATATAAAAATAGATAACACCCCGATCCCAGTTGCAAACTCTTATAAATATCTTGGAGTCTTTATTGACAAAAATCTCTCTTTCCATGATCATGTAACTTACATCACAAATAAGACAAACGCTGCATTTATGACATTATACCATTTATTTGGTAGGAAATCTAAATTAAATTTGAAAATAAAGCGAACGCTCTACATCACCCTAATTAGACCCATCTTACTGTACTCAGTCCCCGCATGGGCGACAGCCGGGAAAACAGACCGAAAGAAAATTAATGTGCTATAAAACGAAATACTTCGTGCTATCAGAGACGGCCCATGGTTTATAAGAAATTCGCAACTAAGTCAAGATCTAAAAGTGCCTCCTATTAACGAACATATCCTAATAACAGCCCATAACTTCTTCACGGCAATGGAAAACTCTCCATAAGAAGCTATAAGAAAACTAACGGAATATGATCCTACTCCAGAAAGAATGATAAAACGTCCACGCACGATCAATCACAACGTGCGATGGGGATGTATATATGTAAATAACAGTGTAAATATGTGTATTACCTAACCCCAAGTGTTACAAAATCGGACTTTGTTTTTCGTTATTATTCTTGCACAGATATGGACTTTGTTTCTCTGGCGAAGCTGATTGAAATATTTATTTAACATGCAAAAGTGGAAATTTTATCACGCATACGCGAAGAATTACAAGTGTAAGATTTACCCGTTTCTCATTGGTAGAAACCCCCACGTGACCTACTGAAACACTGAAAGTAACTAGAAGTCATTCTCAAAAATAAAAGTACATTAAGGCCTTCAACCAAACATTTAAAGAAAATTACAGTCAACTAGGATATGGGGAAAATTTCAAATTATGTTAAAATTCAAAAGGAAATTAAGAAATCAAGGAAAACTATGAAATCGCATCCAAAAGGAATTACTCCAATCACGAGCGAGCTCCAAATCACATGACGATTTGCACCCTCACGTAGTTACCGAGCTTAGTAAGCCTCAAAATGCCAAGTTAAGCAAGCAAACGCAGCACCTACTCTCGCACGTAAAATAAGTTTCAACCGTAAGGTTTTTAAAAATTTGTAAGATAAGGAAAATTACAAATTATCACGAATAAACAAAGTTTAACTCTCCCCGAAGACTTGCCACCTCGTTAAAAATTCTTTCGCCCTTGTGCACGGTGCTCATGCACCTTAAATTTAATAAAAAATAAAGTTAATGCCTAAGGGTAGATTTAAATTACTGGCAAAAACTCTATGTAGTTCTTACTAGAATCTAAACAGATGATCCAGATCCAGATCTAGTGACTAAGAGTCTTAATGGGCACTGGTTAATAACCTTAACGAGCAACAGGGTGCTTCGTTTTAATTTTAATTAAAAATTTATCTAAACTAAATACACCGCTACTCACCGATCATCTACTTATTAAACAGCAATGAAATTCAGCCTCTAGAACAGCAGTGACCAAATATTTGATAGCCATCCCGTGTCTTTGAGCTTAATTTTATTTATTATTTATTACTTTTCTTTTAATTTTGTTTGACTTCTGAACTGGCCACCTCTGTTCAACAAGTTGTAAGTCTTCAGTGATCAACAACCTTGACTGGTACAGGCGTGTTTCCGTTTAATTTTAATTTAAATATCAATATAAACTATATTGCATTCTCCTACATCGATGACCAATCGATTGATTAACACAGAACATTAAAAATATGAGTCAAACAAAAGTCACCAGAGAATGAATGATCCGTAAATCACCGATGACCACATGTTTTGGCGAGGATCGGTATCCTTCGGTTTAATTTTTCTTTGAAAATTTAACTAAGGTTTTACTACCCAAATGTTTTGTACTGCTCTACATTGATCTATGATCCCTGTACAGCAGTGGAAAAGTTGTTTTTAGATAGATGGTCAGGCTGGGAATAATAACCTTGACTATGCAATTGTGTGCTTCCAATAAATTTTGTTTTTAAAATCTATCTTAATTAATTAACTCGATCTGTTGGTTGACAAAGAGTGCTTTATGTCAGCGACCAATTACCTTGACCAGCACCGATGTGTATCGATTTAATTTTAATTGAAAAACTATGTATATTTGCTGCACAGCTTTACAGAGGTGACATATGGGTTGATATGAAGAGCCCATCATTATGTAGGTCGCTCTTCAATTAATCTTGACATTTGAACTGCTCATAGCAAACTAGTTCCATAACTAGCATATTAGGAACGTTCTTAGATGAAAGTTTCCAAAATTTGTAGCGTTTCATTACCTTAATCTCCCATGAAAGAGTCATCTATTCGCATTTGCAAAGTGTGACCACTACGAGATTAATTTATCTTCCAGGTACCTCACCCAAAACCCTTCTTCAGAGTACTGCCATTTGGGAAAACGTAAGACTTTTAAATTCAGCTTTTGAACTGATTAACTTATAACTGCTCAACAAACTGAGCGGTTTAAAAGCAGTAAATGCATTTCTTTAACGTAAATCTGTATTTTATTTTTAATGAGATATCTAAACGATATAGTTTAAATTATCTTAAAGTGTGATATTGCAATTGATAAAAGATGTCTTCTAACGTTATTTATTACATGATAAAGAATTGGTGCATAATTAAACATTGGAAGCAGATAGGGATTTGCTTTTGATGGAATCCATATTTTTAATTCCATGGCACTACTAATTCATTGCTCTCAACGTTTGTTAATCCCTGATTCTCAGAAGGTGCTATTTTTTCCTATGGAAATTTATAAAATTAAAAAGTACTTGCAATTCAACAAAAGGAAGTGAACAAAACGCAAAGCATACGTTTTCTAAGTTAAGCATGAAATATAAATGCAAAATGGAATCAATAGATCCTCATCATAATGAAAGACTCATTATCACAGCTACAGTTAAGACGAGCTTCTTCTGTACAAAAGAATTATACTGTTTATCACACGTCTTAAATGGCAGCGTTGATTCAAATCTCTTACTCGACGACGAAAACTCAGAAAAATAAAACAACTTTATCTTCCTGATAATGGAAATAAATGAGAGGTGGGGATTTCCGCGAGGAAGATACCGTGAAATATCTACAGATGTTTGCATTCTTCTCCAAAGAACGTTGTTTCGGCGGTCGTCATTTTTAATTGAAGTTCGTTAGTGCAAAACTGGCGCTGAACGCACAGGAATTCTGTCATTTATTTCCTAAAGCTTGCCATCTGATGCTAATGACGTAGGTTTAAGAGAAAGAAAGATATTTTTATTTTTTAGAACTTTAGATTCTTTTTCACTTCTTTTAATGAGAAAACAGATTCAAGTATGCTGAAGCATACCAGGTTATTTTAAGCAGCTTATTATAAATTCATGTCGGTTCTATTACAACATAACATGGCATATTTTTAAACTCGCTCATTTCTTTGTTCTATTGAATGTGTTTTTGGTTTCTGGTAATTTATTTCTTTCATGTGCTAACAACACTATTAATTTATTTTCTCAAATGAAAAACAAATTTCACTTTCATAGCCAAACTTCATAACTCGAGAATTTCTAATAAAATTTGATTGTTTGGAATTGGGGGTTGTAGTCATATTACATACATGTTTTGGTTCGTTTTCCGCATTGACTTTGGATTAGTTTCGTAATTAGGGGTGAAAGATTATTGAAAAGATTACGCGTGAAGTTTTGTGTACTAATACACTCATGGACAAAAAAATTAGCGCACCAAGAAGGAGTCGTCAAAATGAAACGAAATTTTACATACTTAATGACTACTTTGATATAAGTAAATGATAAGAAAATCAAAGAAAAAGGATAATTTATTTCAGAGAAAAAGGCAAAAGATCGGAGGAGTTAATACTCCGTTGGACCCCCTCTAGCGCGAATGCAAGATGCGATACGATCGGGCATTGAGTCATACAAGTTCTGTATGATGTCTTGAGACATTTTGTTCCATATTTGCTGTAACCTTGCCTCTAGTTCGTTCAAACTCGTGGGATGCCCAACTCGTCGTCCCAACTGATGCCAGATGTGCTCGATTGGAGACAAATCTGGGAATCGGGCAGGCCAAGGAAGGGTAGTAACAGTGCGGAGACAGTCTTGCGACACCCTTGCCGTATGAGGCCGAGCACTGTCTTGTTGAAAAATGGCTCATGGGAACCGTTGCATGAGTGGCAACATATGTGGTTGCATGATTTCATGAACACATCGCTGGGCTGTCATGGTGCCACAGAACAATACTAGGGGTGACCGTAAGCAATGGCATCTCATACCAATACACCAGCTGTGGGAGCGATGTGTCGCTGTACAGCAAAGGCAGGATTGAGGCGTTCACCACGGGCTCTTCACGCACGAACACTGCCGAGAACACTGCCACTGTCATCACTGCCGAGATTGAATCTGGATTCGTCGCTAAAGACGACCTGGTTCCATTCCGCTGCAGTCCAGTTTCCTCGTGCTCGACACCACTTCAAACGAAGGAGTAGATGGGTGGGCATCAAGGGCAGCACACGTAATGGTCGCCACGATACCAAATGCCCTTCAGCCAAGTGCCTTCGTATGGTTCGAGAAGACACAGGGGCCCCTAGTGAAGGTGCTATCTGTGCCTGGATGGCGGCCGATGAAGCATTTGGCTGTACGCGTGCATTTCTTACGATGTGGCGGTCTACCCGAAGACTGGTCTGTCGAGGGCGTCCTGAGCCTGGTCTTCGTGTACATGACATCTCCCGGGTCCACTGGTCCCAACACCTTCTCATAACACAAGCAGAGCGGCCTAATTGACGAGCTACTCGCCTTGCTGACCACCCAGCTTCCATCATCCCGACGATTCTCCCCCTCTTAAACTGCGACAACTGCTCATATTGTCTTCGAACGCGGCGTAATGGCATGTCTGCCTCAGCTCTTCCTTTGTAAATGATTCAGCACAGTCAAACAAGCTTTGGTTACCTGTTTTATACTCCACAGAGTACGACGTTCAACGCCCTCTATCGGCTATACGTAATGCGCAATCACGCTGCATTTCTAATCATTTGCATATCTCCCCGACATGTACCTTCATTGCAAGTTTCGTTACGATCCCGCAATTATTTCTTGGTGCGCTAATTTTTTTGTCCATGAGTGTATTTCAACTTTGCCAGCATGAAATTTATACTGTTTAATAATTCGAACATTTTAAGTTTTGGTTTAATTTTAAATTTGTTTCCAGAAATACGGTTATTCTTTTATTAGCCCAAATGATGTTAGAGAAGAACGCCTATTAGTTTCAAACGGGATTTGTCGTTGAATCAATCTATAAGTTTGATTCACTTTTCAAATTGTTGCCACCAAGTAGTATCGGCCTGTATTATATTTAAAGAAATTAAATAATAAAGGATCTTTGCATTGGATTCACATATTATCTTATGTTATTATTTAACTGTATGGTGGCACTATTGTATATCTGATATGCCGAAGTAAAGCAATTTAATCCAAAACGTTTAAACTGAAAGAAAATTGTATTTGCGAAGAAGAATTGCGATGAATGAAATAGCCTATTTGTGCTTCCCAATTTTTCAGCTTGTTAATATAATAGTATATCGATACAAAATTTCATAACTAAATCGATGAAATACTGATTCTTGTAAGAAACGATTTTGTCAATATACGGCTTTCTATATATATATTCCTTTTAATGCTGTAAACCATTGCGTTCATATGATTACGCATGTTTTTAGAGAAGCAAATTATTGGAATGTTTTTTCTTTCTGCTGTTACATTTTCCTGAATTTTTGAAATGCTGTCAGATTGGTAGCTTTCAAGGTAAATTTTAATTCATTTACTTCAATTTAGGAAACAAAAAATATTTCAGAAGATGCAAATTCTGACGAGTTCTGAAGCATTTAATAAAGAGCAAACATTTTTCATTTTTATTTTCAGTTCAAAACTTGCGATAATTGCGATGATGGGCAAGAAACGGTATCTTACTTATTTGGGCTTTTTTCACGACTAACACGACGAATTTTCAGCTTTCAGGTGACTATTGTTGTTTTGTAGAACTTAAGGTCTGCTGTCCTCCCTTTAGAACGTAAAGTATATACCTCTCAGAACACAGTATACAGCATATGTTCATGCCAACAACTAACATAGTCAACACGCTCTTTGCCCCTCTTCGTAAGAAAGTTGCTCAAGAACTTTGCTCAAGAAAGTTCTGGCTAAACACTAAGTTGTTCTGGCCTTTTTTTATCCTAATCCTGCCGATCAGATGTTCGTTTATAACGAAGTTCAGACCTTTTGTTCGGATTATAACAAAGAGACCAATTTTTGTGACGGCTAATGATTTCTTTCAAAACTTCGTATTATTGTTTGTAATTTTAATTACATTTTTTTTACTCTTAACTTTTTTTTTGCTTTTGAGTCTGTAACGGAAGATATTCTCTACAAACATCCAAATAATAGCAAAAAAACCCTCTATATTAATTTTTTTCCTTACGGAGATGATAATGTTAAAGGAATATTTGTTGATAATTATTCCTAGTATTTAAATTTTTTTACAGTTCCCCGGTATTGACTGAATTTCAATCTAACAATTTTTGGAAGGACTTATTCGCTTTAATATTTGATAAAATGCTTTGAAAGAACCGAAGAAAGAAACGCTTAAGAAAACAGAAGTCCTGGTTTAAAACTGCTAATTATGGGCTCGTCTAAAAGCGATAAATTAAAATCAAATTCGCTCCATTTGAAAGGTAATAACTGTTTTATAATGGCTTTATCGCTCCTCCCCTTTCCGAAATTTATCAAATAGGTAAATGCCCATGACTGCATAATATTTTTGAAATTAGTTCACACTTTTTAGTCGTTTGACAGATACAAGGCTATGAATTGGAGCTCAGGCATAAGCCATTCTACCTCATGATAATCAATTTTTGTTTACTTTGTTAATTAAGTTCATTATTATGTTGACACTCGCGTTTAATTAAGAAGGGAAAAAATTGTTATCAATGACAACATATCAAATGCTCTTTCATCTTCTCCAGAGAAGCAATAAATTAAAAATTACTAATTAAAGGTTATTTTTTCTAACATTAAAAAAAAAGTGAAACTGGGACGCACGAAGCTGCTTTCTTCAGAAAACAGTAATATTAGAATTTTGTAATGTGATAGAAGAAACGAATGGTTTCGTGACTTAATAAATGTCCCTTAAGTGTCTAATTGTAAAAGTTTAACTCTTAGTTAGCCACTCAGCCGGCGTATGACTACCGTAGCAATGAGTCCGGCTTAAATCTCTGAGAAGGCATGCTTATTACCATCCGTCCCTTCATGGGAGGAAAAGGTGGCCACTTTTAGGTGCTTCCATAATGAAATGGCCACCACTTCCGGCTTCTGTAGTGGCGCAAGGCTAGTGACTATTCAATACAGCATCATTAAAAGAAAAAAAAAGTTAAACTTCTTAGTTACAAACACAGTAGAAAAAACGAGATTTTACTGGATTACGGTTTGGGAGGGCACGCACAGTTTGCTCAGCCCCCGCGCGAGTTTCAAAACAGTGGAATACTAATTTAATGGTAAACTGTTAACCGTGTTCTGAAAAATATTGTAGCAGTTCAATTTTAATAGTATTGATAAGCTACCTGCATTTATGTGATATTTCTAACTTGGTATGATGCAAATTCCATAAAAGTTTAATTATTTATATTTGTAATCTTTCATAGGAGGTTTGACTTATACATGGAATACTAATACTGGCTTATATTTTCCGACATTTTAACTTTACGGTCCTGCGTAGTGTCTCAAAAAATAATCGAATATTTTTATTTAAAAAAATAAGATAAAGCAATTTATATGAATTAAAATGAAACTCTAAAATGCTCTTTCCATTGAAGTACGTGTTTACCTAGTGTTGCTTATACACTGAATAATTTCTGAAATATGCAGTGAGCTTAAAAATCAATAAAATTAATATATTTTGTTTCGAATGGGAAAATTACGTCATGAAAGGGATCAGACATTTATTATTTTACCAAAAAATTCTTAAAATTGCATCAGTGTGTTTTTGGATTATTAATAGCTTTCAGAAACGTGGCAGAATTTCTGCTAGATGTTCTATTACTTTCAAATGAAATTTTTTCCAGTCATTTTGTATTAATAATTTCTATAGCTGTTTAAATAAATATATTTTTAAAATTTTAAATTTCATTTATCGTGAAACGCCTTAGCTAGAGTCTAAATACTGAGCAGATATTTTGAATATTTTGCGAATATTTGAGCCGCATATTCATAGCAGTATAATTGCAGTATTTGTCTTGCATGTACTTTCGAATTTGATTTAAAAAGTCGGAATGTTTGCGCTGATTCATTACAAAATGAATTATAAAACTAATTATAAAATTAATTTACGAACACGATTTCAAAGCATGACATACATATCTCATTATAACTTCCACATCGTCATTTTCTATAGTTTTCAAAATTCTTCTTTGATTGCTCTGAGTGCTAAAAAACTGATTATAATAAATCAGATTTACTCTCTAAATTTCACTTTAATCTATCATTCATAAATTTTATACCTCATAGATTTTGAGGGAGAAATCCGAATTATTCTGTTTTTTCTCTTGTGTAGAAATTTTAATTTTTTGCGTGGCAACTGTTTTTAGGATTTTGGATGATTGCTCGTGAGGTTTTCTATTAACAGAAAATAGTGTCTTGTTTTAAGACTTGGAGCATGAAGATTGCTTAATTTTTTTACTACATTTGTTAATATATTGTAGGACATCTTTGATTGTCTTTCATGTCTTCTGTCTTTTTCAGTTCCATCGTGTTTTCAATTTACTTTGTAAAACAATTTTAATTGCTAATGAAATTACTCCCTTTTAATAACACTGATAATAAGTTTCACTTTTATTCATTGAAAATTAGAACAAATCTCTGAATTTCTAATCACTTACTTTTTTTTATCTATTCACGACAAGGAGATATTGAAATGAATACGAATTCTAGCAAAGCTTGACTGATGGATTCGAGAAGTCAGTTTGTTAGAAAGGTGTCTGTTGCTTCGATGCAAAATAACGTGGTAAATTTGCATACGCATTTATTGAAGATGATTTATTTACAGTCTCGGTAGTGTCCGGAGGCACCGTTGGTTCCCACTCAAAGAGCAATGAGCAAATATCAATCCATAGACTAAATATTTTATTTTTAAAAAACATTTTACTACAAAAAAAGGCTCGAGGTAAACATAAATTTCAAAGGAAACCATGTCTTATGTTTTCAGTTTAGTGTATTCAAAGTGCGAAATCATTTTTGTGCGATACTGCGTACGCTCAATAATATACCCTTTAGACAAGTAATTTATCAAAAGTTTTAAATTTCGTAAAAATTCTAATTTTTGAAATTGAATCTGTTTTGTGTTTCTTTAAATTTCAAATAGAAGCGGAAAAGTCTATTTTATTGGATGGTAATAACAAAAAGAATTATAATTTCGGATGACATCTGATAAAATTTAATCCAAGTTAACAGTACCATTTAATTTGAATACAAATTGAAAAATAGCTTACTCGCACTCTATCTTATAAAAATTTATATTTGCACAATCATTAGCGATTTAGTGAAACGAATCTGGAAGTTCTTATTTTAAATAATAAAAAAAAACTGGAACTTACGAGTTCGTACATTAAGTGACGTGAATTAAATAGAAAATGTTTTCTTTCAATTTTCTAAAGATCTTTTATGAATTTTGCTAATAGCTGGAAGGTTTTTTTTTTCTTTTGTTATTTCATTTATTTCTGTAACTAGATCTGTTACATAAATTTAAATGCAAAATTTTGATAAGTGATTAACCTATTTTTTATTTCAAAAAATTATTTACCACAAATATCCATGTGTCGTAAAAAGCACTGCATCATTGCATACTGAGCAGCCATAAATATTTTTGACGTTTTCCTCTTACACCGACCGTTCTAACATTTTATGATTCTCGGCTAGTCTGTGAGGCACATTCATACCCGAGACATAAATTCTTAGTCAGTTCAGAAGAAGCAGAGATGTATCTATTTCATATAATTGCTGACTACAATTTTTACAGTCTAGTTACTTTGCTTCATTTTGCCTCCGCATTCGAATTCATTGGATAGTTTATTAGGATATCAGTCACTTATTTAAACAGAGACTACTGAGACTGTCAGGTGATTTACCGTCCCATCTATTAAAGAAACCATAGGTTCATAAGAACGTTTAAAGAAACATTTTTGTTTAAAACGGAGGCCAGACTTGTGCTTACAGAATTTATTCCATAGCTTGTAGGATTCAACTAACAGAAAATGCAAATTGAAATTCAGAAAATAATTAATGCTGGAGAATTACAAATTCAAAATCCTGACAAGCGTCGACTTTAAGCTCGAGAAAGTTGGCTAGCAAATGGTTAAAGCCGGTCTAAAGCAGTTCACAAAGCTGAGCCAGGAAATAACATAACGTTCAGTGTCGCTGCCAAACTCTCTTTCTCTCTCTAGCATTCAGATTTACGTGATTATTATTTACGTGATTATAACTTGATAAGTCTCGAGAGCTATATGCCTAAGGAGAGGGATACATTTGTGGAGGCCTTTCTAAGGAAAACTGGCTCGTATACACGTTAAACACGGGGAAAACCACGAAAGCGCCCATGCAGCCAGCTTGTTAGGGGAAGGGGATTCGAGCCCCGGATCGAGCTAGCAGTGTCCAGTGTCTTAACCGCTCGGCCGCTGGTGGGCTCTATACTATTCAAAAATTCTGTTCTTAAATATGCGTATGTAAAGGTTGACGAAAAGCAGAGGTGACAGACAGTATAGGTGTCACACGAACAGTATAGCTAAAATAATAAGATTATAGAGTTAACATAAACCTTATAATTTAGTCTTTTCAAATTGAACAGCGTTTAAGCAAGATCGTTTCAAAATTGCATGTTTTAAAATTTTGTTTCATTTCATCATATCATATTTTAAAAACTTCTTTCCTCATACTATATCGCTTCTGGGTAGCATACAGCTGGCTAGCTAAGCTACACATGATGAGGGAGAGCCAGAATCAGAAAATTCCTTTTTATATGTACTGAAAATATTTGAGTGAAAACCGTAAAATATTTCAACTCCCCGAAGCAAAACTCTCGTACCAAAATTAAATTCCTCAAAATTTAAAAGCTTCTTCCATTTCATATTTCGATATTCTCTCCGTATCTTTTAACCTTTGTTTTTGGGTATAGAAATATCCATTTTCTACATGTTTTATATCAAACCAAATCTCTCCCCCCCCCCTAAAAAAAGGAGCACTACATTTCGTCGAGTCCAATTCTTCATCTGAAAAAGCATTTGAAATGTCTGGTCTACTTCGTCTCAATGGTGTTTTCTCGAGCTACCGGTAACGATGACGGCACGCAAAGATATAATATTTATGCTTCATAAGAGTTGAAAATAAAATTTTGAGGAGGTGAAAGTGATAATATTTTGCTGCTGAAATTCCAATATCAGTTTGCGAGTTTAGGGTTATAATGTTCAGTAGCTAATACATAATGTCATACATCAATAATATGCCTATTGATATATTATTTATGTACGACAATAAATACTCTAACGCCTTCGCATTGCTAAGTTACCAAATAAATATCCAGTGAGGAATGCAAAAAAAAGATTGATTTTCGACCAAAATGGTGAAATTCCTTTGAAAACTTCACTACAGTTTATGGATTCTGAATCACCGTTAATAAAAACACAGCATCTAACAGTTTGAACTCGCAGCCTGTTCCATTTATTAAGGAAGTTGAAAATTTAACCTGTACTTAGTTAAACGACCAGAAATTTCACTTATTCGGAAAAATATGCCCTTTAAATGGGCCAATCACCGTATGTAAGAACCTCCTCACTCAGAGCATTTGATTTTACCGCATAGAATAGCTGTAACATTTACAGGTAAAACATTTAAATAAATCACATGTTTATAGATATTAAAAATATTTTCATTTCTGCAGAATATGTTTTTAACTAGATCCGAACATATTATTTATAATTCCTTTTG
This sequence comes from Stegodyphus mimosarum, assembly GCA_000611955.2. Classification (NCBI taxonomy): domain Eukaryota; kingdom Metazoa; phylum Arthropoda; class Arachnida; order Araneae; family Eresidae; genus Stegodyphus; species Stegodyphus mimosarum. The sequence continues at coordinate 66,084 of KK112511.1, read as the reverse complement.
GTTACAAGAAAAGCATGAATTAAAAAGTAATTTAAATTTTGTCCTTGAAATGGAAGAATCATTAAAAGCAATATCAGTAATAATTACTTCATTATTATATTTCTATCTGTTCATTAATTTAAGTTTCCTGTCGCTCACAATCGTCATTTTCTTTCACCTAAAATGTTGCCAATAGCTTGTTCTCTACGGTTACACATCTTTTGCAGTTCCCTCATTATTTCTCGCAAAATTTATGAAGACAGACATAACCCTGGTTTAGCGTCACAGTGGAATCCCAGAATGATCACTTTGTATTTAAATTAAATCGCATTCACTTACGATTTCATATACTTTCACAACTGTCATGCGATTTCGATTCAACCAAACTTGTCTGATGACTAATGCACATAATCTGAATACTGATATTTGCTGCTGTTTAAATATTATAACCAAAGGATCAGCTATGAGATAAATGGCTATATATTTATAAACAAGAACTATCACAGAACCTAAACAATGAATGTAAAATGCCTGCTAATGATGAGGCATTGGGATGACGTAGCATTTATTCGCTTCAGAAGAAAGAATGTTCGAAGAATAAGGTAAGAACTTGAATCAAGAAAAGCTTTATGTTTATTTTCTTAATTGTCATGAAGATGGACTGTTCTATAACAAAGTGCTAAACAGATAGCTGTTAACGTTTTAAAACGTTAACTCTTCAGATTCTAAGAACTTGATAGGTCACAAACACACTATAATGCTTCATAATTCGTTGCTTACACTTTATAAGCATTTGAGGGCCAAATACACTGCTGGCCACCCAAATTGCAACACCAAGAAAGACAAGAGGTATCACAACAAAATTTATTTTGTAGATAACATGTTGATCAAGTATCAAATGATTAAATTTATAGACTTCGGTGAAGTGTGGTTCCTTCCAGAATCAGTAGCTAGAGTAGTCGCCATTGTTGGATATCACTGCTGCCACACGCCTCGGTATTGATTCAAAGAGACTTTGGATGTGTTCTTGGGGTACAGCAGACAAGCAGCTTCCACACGTTCCAAAATTGATCTGGTGTGGCAGCTTGGGGTGTAATCTGGGTCAATCGTTCAGCAACCATGGACCCCATATTTTCTATCGGCGAAAGATCCGCAAAGCGAGCCGGCCAGGGAAGCAATTCACTCTGGCAATTGACAAAGAACCCTTGGACAACGCATGCCACATGTGGTTGAGCATTATCCTGTTGTAATATGGCTGTGGGCAAGCCCTGAAGGTAAGGAAAGACAACTGGCTCCAACACCTCGGAGATGTAGCGCTGGCTGTTTAAAGTACCGACAATGCGTACTAGAGGAGTGCGAGAGTGATATCCAATACCGCCCCATACCATAATACCCGGTGCAAGACCAGTGTGGCGGTGCATAACGCACCTGTTCAGCATCCTCTCTCCACGGTGTCTCCAGACTCGAATCCGACCATCGTGGTGTTGCAGACAGAAGCGTGACTCGTCAGTAAAGACAATTTCATTGCATTCTGCCGTCCACATCCTTCTTTCATCACGCCATTGGCGGCGGAGACGTCTGTGGTTCTGCGTTAAGGGTAGACGAAGAAATGGACCTCTTTGCAGACACACCACTCTGCTGTAAACGGTGTCGAATGGTACACGCAGACACTGGATGATGCGTTACAGACTGAATGTGCTGTGCTATGGTTCGTGATGTGACTGAGCGATCCGTCAGTGCCTTGCGCACAATGTTCCTGTCATCACGTGAAGTGGTGCACTGAGGTGGATGCGATCAAACACGTCGGTCCGTCGTACCCTCCTACATCCAACGGTCACATATCTGCATTACAGTTGTTTGGTTTCGTCCAACACGACTACCGATTTCCCTGAAAGATAATCCACACTCTTGGTAGGCCACTATCCTTCCTCTGTCGAACTCTGATACTTGATCAAACAATGATCGCTATTTACTACGAGGCATAATTGATCGTTTTTTTGAAAAAAAACCACAAAAAAAAAACACAATTGCCGAACTTGAAGTCGTCGAAAACTCCAAGCCTTAAATAGCGCTTTGAAGTGGCGCCATTGGCGTGCGTGATGTGCGTGTGCGCTGAAATTCTAATCATTTGCATATCTTACCTCCGCTAATGCATGTTGCAAATTTCATGTTATTTGCATGCTTCCTTCAGGGTGTTGCATTTACGGTGGCCAGCAGTGTAGTTTGTGTGTTACAAAGGAAACTGTTAAGCTGCCATGCTTTTGTGGAATAATTGACGATTTGCTAGCCGAGCACATGGAAATGCATCAACAGGTTTTGAAATTGTCGATACATTCGCGATGGGACGGATGTGACATTAGCAGAAAAGCAGAAGAAAATTCTAATTTTCGGTAACTGTCAGATAGATATGCAGGCAAAATCATTTAATGCAATTTTCAACTGATCCTTCGCCAACTACAGTTCACCAAAAACTATTAAAAGTTAAATGTTTGTCTGTACTCCACAAAACAAACTCCCAAGGGCAAGACCAATGAATAACGCAGAAACATGTTTCCACCAACGATGAACACTTTTTTGTGAAACAGTCATTAAATATCTCTAGGATTCAACATAAACCAGGGCTTAATTTCTAAAATTAAAAGCGCCGGAATCCTATGGAAGACCGTCAGGAAAAAGGAACAAGAATAAATAAATAAGCAAAATGACTAATAAAATAAAATAAAATTATTAATTATTTAACACGGTAGCTTGCGCGTTCTTATGAGTAACACGAGCGCCCGCACTGGGTTCAAAAGACCCGATTCGTGTTTGTTAAGAAAGTATTGTAAATCTTCCGAAAAAATGTTACATCTGTGCCAATAATAAACTTTATGATCAAACTTAAAAAATATGCACATTAAAATTTTTAATTTCTCCAAATGCTTTTATGAAATAAAATTTCTTAAAGGAATAGAAAATCATATTATATATTAGCATAGGAGAAAAAAATAGTATACCTTTACTCTGTATCGATTTTTATTTTCCTTATTAGCTCTATAGACACAGAGAAGAAATGGAATAATAAATGTTAACAGCACATTGAATAAAATATTGTAGTGTGCTCCAAATACAAATATTTTTCACGTTTTCTTTCCTCTGTCTTTTTCGCCGGGCAAACACTGCATCTCCCTCCTTTTTTTTCCGTTTCCGATATATATATATATTCTCAATAAAACAGTTTATATCATTCTCGCTCTCGTTTCCAGAATCTGTATCATGTGATTCATGATCACTTCCATCCTCATTTTCTTCAATACATTCTTCCTGATTTGATACATCTAATAATTTTTGCAACATTTATTCGTTGTAAGATAAATTACGCGACACGTTTGCCGCTTTCTATACTGTCATAAATCAACTATGTAATAGTAATACAAATAGGCGGACTGGGTCTAAAAGACCCGATCTGATCAAAATGAAGACTCCGAAAAAACTTCGGAAACATATAGAGGTCGAGCTAAGACACGCCTACACTGGGCCTCAAAAACTTGCCTGAAATCAGCGTGCTTTGAGAAAGGTTTGTTTAATTGTTCGGGTCAAATTTTAATTCTAACTTAGCAAAGTGTAAAAAAGATAAATAAAAATTTAATAAATTATTAAATAAATGGTAAATAATTAAATAATAAAATAAAGTACTGGACCTTGATTTATGTGGGGTTCCAGATAAAGAAAATACTATAAACCAGGGCTTCTTAAACTTTTTTTAGTCCCGACCTCATTTTATCACTGAGAGGTTTTTCGCGACCCCCAGGACCCCGTAATATTTACGAAAATTTTGTGGGACCCAATAAGCATTGCACAAATCCGACAAACACGTGAGTGAAACTCTCAATTTTTTCACTTGTACTGTACTATACTATTGCAGTTTTAGATCATTAACTTTAATTTCTAATTTTAAGACATAGAACAATGTGAAAATTTTAAATAAGTAACAGAAGTAATGACAGCGTCACTTTCAAAGCAAGTAAAAGGAACGTTTATATTATAAAAAGAATGCGTCGAAACGTTTACGTTTTTGCTTTGCCTGTATTGTCTTATCTTTATCTATTTTGAGATACGTTTTGTAAAAATATTTCGTACTTGTAAAATTATTAAGTTATAGAAATATCAAAATTACTAAAATTTTTGGCGACCCATGCTGCAGGTCTAGCGACCAAACTCTGCTATAAACAGTAATGGAATACAGAGAAAATGTTAATGGAGGATGTATAGTTACGAAAACAAACAGAGAAGAGTCTAACATTTTCTGACCATGATCTCCTGTCAGTATAATTCTAACGTCAAATAGAATGTGATAGAGGAATAAATCTTCTCCGAATCCGAGGGTTAGCTGAAAAAAGTAACAAATGACAATTTTCATTCCCCATCTTTGGTTACATCGTTCCAAAAAGTCCGCAGATACTCTTTTCCGCGGTAGGACTACAGTCTGTCTATCATAAGAAAGCTCTCGCCAGTTAGTCTGCAGCTGTCCTTTGCCTTAGAAACGAGTCTTGATCCATTTTCCGTAGGGGTGTCTTGAAGATTTACTTTTCAATTTGCCATCCTGGCGCATATAAGGACAAGGAACGGAGGACGTGGGTACCGTGCCTTTACCATTATAGTTAATTGGTCTAGCTCCACGTCCTGGTACATAGAAAGATTAATTGGCGACCTTTGATTCTCCCCTATTTTAAATATACTAGCCCTGTTGCTATAGCGATCCCCGCCCGCCAGACACTGTGGCGGGAGCTGTTCTCGTAGACAGACAGTAGCATCGAAACGAAAACCTTACCCGCTACCATAAATTCCTTGTACTTTCTGGAGAGTAAGCCTTTGACATGAGGGGGGGGATTTCTTTCCTTAAATGTCTCGAACTACACCAAACGGATTGTTTTCCAAGGAAAGAGAGGCATGCATTAAGAAGTGAGAATCTATTTTTAATGTAATTTTATAACTAAAAATAAAACTTTCGAAATCAAACTTCTGCGAAAAGAGCTGTTCAGTTATGTAAAGAAGTGCCAGAGCCTTCTTATTTAAGGCTCCGTTGTGCTCGGAGTAGAATTATGATTTACGAAAAAAACTAAGAAGTCCGGGAGACGGGATCCGGCGCAATTTAAGCTCTGATATAAACTCTAGTCGACAATGATTGAATCTAGCCTATCTGAGATTTACCTGAAATTCTGAAGAAAGCTAAGAAGAAATCGGAGAGTGTAAAGACTATTAGGAACATGGCTTAATTGTCTTATTGGTTGTGAGGAATAAAGCGTGGACAATAAATACATATTCGAACAGGTTATTAAAAAGATAAAATCTGATGTGTACACCATATGACGTCATTGTACGGAATATTAAATTATACGCATTTTTTCCTGCCTTCATTGAAACTTACTGGATTGAGTTAAATGCGTTTCGTCAATAACGCATAAACCACAATAGAACAAATATACTCTTTAAAATACCCTATAATTGTTTACTATAGCGACACTCTGGCGCTAGGTTCACTTACCAGCGTTACATCTCTCATTCTATAACTCAGAATGCACAAAAATTATGTATATCATCTGAAGAATTATCTAATCTTTGCCGCATGTTTTATGTTGCTAAAACAATGTATAAAAGAAATTAATCAAACGAAAAAGAACTTTTTTCACAGACGATTCAGTGTTTCTCATTCAATTAGTTCAGTTCTCACTTTGCGACAAGGCAGAAATGCATAAAAATTCAAAATATCCATATTAAAAATTACGAAGTAAATCTTAAACACTTATTTCCTCGAATAAATTTCAGAATGGAATAAGCATGATTTAATGCACAATAATAAAAGAAGGCTTTATCTTTGTTGTTACGAAGCTTAGTTTCTCTAGATTGGCCATAAATTCACTATTCTGCTAAGTTTCAAATATAAATAAAGATAGCTGCTATGGTAATAATAATTAGTCTTAGCCGCACTTAAACAGCTTTTAAATTGTTGATAATTCTGAAATTATAACATGCAGGTTAACTAAAGGCATAAAAAGCTTAACCGAAAGATAACAACAACATAATTCAATCATTTTTAAAGCAAGAAATGCACAATTTACAACAAACATATAAGAATAAGAAAACTGAGATCATTGAGCCGAGTAACAGAGTGGATATATATATATATATATATCGGCCGATTGCAAAAAGTTCAGCGTTCTGAGGCTACTCGTTTTTGAGTTATGCGAGATACACACGTTCGTACGCACAGATGCCACGAAAAAAGTCTCTTCAGAATCCATTTTATATCAATTTTATAATTTTTTTGGGGGGGAAAAGATTCTTTTATTCTATCCTTACGTACAGATGTTACGCAAAAACATTGTTTAATTGCATTCGAAGGAAATAAAAACAGATGATTACATATTTAATGTTAAACGGTTACATGTCTGTTTACTTCCCTGTACGAAGTAAAGAGGAAGTATTGCAATGGCGAAATATTTCGGGTATCATATTTCAACGAAAATATCTATTTTGTTGAGGAATACATATTTAATGTTAAAAGGTACATGTCATTAAAACAGAGAAATACATATTTAATATTAAAAGATTACATGATTTATTTATTTATTTATTATTTTTGTTATCTAACTCCTTTTAATGAATAATTACTTACCCAGAAAATTTTTAGACTAGCACTTTTGCCGTTTTTGCAAGATTTCAGCCAAATGCTGGTAACAGTAACAGCATGTACTGCAGTCAGCTTCTACAGTCAGTCGGACTCGATTATTATTTGTAAGGCCATCCAAGCGCAGAAAGTTTAAAATTCAAACAGTCTGATCTAGATCAAAAGAAAATGCGTCGATTAATTACTTAGTTTACAGACAAAAACATAAACTATGAGCACTTTTTAAAAATTTTAATTTAACTTTTGTTATTATAATCACGTATCAAATTGGTATTTAGGTTTAAAACTAGGTAAAAAGAGCAACCTAGTTTTCCTTTATCAATTTCGACATGAGCAGACACAAGTTTTCTTCAGACGCAAAAAATAATTTTTGTTCGAGAATATGCAGAAAACCTTTTTGTTTCTGAGCAAGAGGCGTTTGCATCTGATGGTCAAAGAAATCGATAGAGTTTTATTCGAGATCTGCGCCAAACAAAAATTACCCTTTTAATTTTTTTCCAAATTTTATGCGCTTAGTTATAATTCCCATTTACGTATTGCTCTTCAACTTTATATATAGGATTTAACTTTATACATAGAATTTAACTTCAGCTTTATACATATTGTTATGGATTTTGTATTTAATTTACTACTTTTAGTAGAGTTATATTTAAAATAGCTTTATCTCCCCGTGCAATACAGCGCGAGACTTATTTGAAGAGTATTATTATTGCAGAGATTATCTACATCAGAAAAGTAAAAATACAGAAGCACACTCACTCATTTAACATTTAATAAAAACATATCTAGTCGCCCAGATGGTATAGTGGTTAGGGGAACCTAGTACGGTACCGAAGGGCCCGTGTTCGAATCCCGGAGAAGACATGGATGTTTGTAAATGTATAGTGTCGGTGTGGCATGGCGGCACTCTAAATATGCGGCGAGCCGAAAGTCCTCTCGTGTGTATTGGTGGGAGAGGAGAGGGGTGGGAGATCCCTGGATTCCCCCCCGGGGTGCTCTCCCTCAAAATTGGGGGTGGAAAATAGCAGTCCAACCTCTCTTCGGAGTAGGCTCTGGCAATCATTCTTCCATGTAGTAATGGACACGACAAGTAGATATCTCGTAATTCTACTCTTTTGCTTTCCAGATGCCTCGAGAAAATAGAAATTACCACAACCTTCTCGTGACTGTTTAAAAGGCTTTAAAAAGCCAGAGAGAAACAACTCAGTTCAGTTGTTTACTTAGTTGTTACTGCTGACTATAGCGAATTCGCGTTGAGATTGGATTAGCTTTCTCTAAGCTTTGAATTACGTTCTATTTACCGTTTTAGTAGTTTAAAATATAACTGCCCAGAAATAATATATATGATATTGTACGAATATCTTTGAGGAATAATCCATCGTTTCGTTACATTTCTTGTTCTTAGAACAAATTTTACTAACTTTTTATCGTACTTGTGCATTTAATCTACTACGAACCCGTATACACGCATCAATATTTTATGTTAGACTAGCGGGCAAGTCCGCCAAATAAGCGGGCTACGGCAAAAACAAAATTTATAAGTTCTACTTCCACCTGAAAAGAAAACGTATAGAAACATTTCAGTATGAATGAAATCAGTTCATTCTTTCCAAGCAAAAAGCAATTCGTAAATAATTGTATTGTTGCCAAATCAGAAAACAAAAACTTTCAACTTCAGGTTTATACGTATACGTATGACGTTATGATTTAAAATTAATGCAATATGGCAGCTTTTTCTCAATATCAAAAGAATTAATGTGACAATAACATGCCTTGTCAATTATTTTAATCTGAAACAAAAATGTTGCCAACAGTAGCTATTTATTTAAAATGTTGACATTAACGAAAAATTTTCGATATACAATGACGTCACATGAAATTGCATGCTTTCTTCAACGTCAGAACATGACCTTATAATATACTATGTAATGTTTTGGCAATGTTATTTATTTAATATTTTGTAACACTTAGAAAATTTATTTATTAACAAACTCTACGATTTCAAAGCGAGCAGTGGCAACACTTTTCGAGATGAAGCAGATTTTTAAATCCAGTCTGCAAAAGTTGCCAATTGGAGAAATGAGAACGAAAATTAACATTTTCAGAGTTTTTAATTAATATTTCGGGGGATTAAAGCCGTATTAAGATGGGAATGGTTCGAAATGGCTTTCCATGAATTTTTGCAATCCGGGCGTACTTCTCTCGAAACTTAACTCCTCGCCGTTCCCGAAGAGATATTGCAACAAACAGACCAACAAACATACAGACGGACAGAGATTTTAGTAGTATATATTATTATATAAGTAATTATTGTTACTATATAATCTTTTAATACTTTTGAACTAGCTGGCTTACGAAAGATGTTTTCAGGCAAGTCTTTCTTTACTTCTAAAATAAACTTCATTAAAATCGAATTTTGATCTTCATGTTACTGGAACTCACATCCAATTTTCGCCTGGAAACCAAGTGGAAGACATTCTACTTGTACAAAATGAAATTAAAAAGCATAATAATCCGATAAATTTACCAGCAAAGTGTTTCAATCTATTTAAAATTTCATTCTTTAACTGAACAAATACCAGAACCATTTACAACTTGACGATAATCGCTGCTACGGAAATTCCATCACTTTATATGCGAGATTTACTAGAAATTATGTTTGTTTTGGGGAGTTCGTGTAAAGAATAAATATTATTCTTCTCTGCCCACTTGAATAATTCATTTTGGATACTTATTCCTCTAACTGGAAGAAATAAATTATAAGCGAGTTTATGGAGTAATCAATGAGTTTAAGGAAAAGCCTTTAAATTCATTGGCTAGCCATAAAACTGGCTGTTAATTTATCTCTCTTCATTTTATCTTTTGAAACGTCTCTTTTATTCAGATTTATTTCCCAGTTTACCCGAAATTTATACTTTTGTGAACTTATTTAAGAAAATATTTTATTCTTTTCCTTCTAGTCCTGCTAATTCTAAGCAGATACTGATTACTGCCATAAACGATTTACACCAGTATCAGAATTTGGCGTTATGCTAATGTTCCTTGGATGTACACGAAAAAATATTATTTCGTTTTATTGACTTATTTTTAGCACTAGAGGTGTTATTAATTTTATTAGTTATTAGTTTACTTTTTTATCCGTACCACTTATGTGTCCGAATAATTTTTCTAATTGTTGCCACCTAATGTTATTGCGATACATTATTTTTAAAAAATAAATAATGAAGAATCTGTATATGTTTTTCGCATTGTGGAAAAATTACGCCATCTAGAGTAATCGAACTTTTAGCAGATGTAGTCCTCCAGACGAACTTGGGCTCCTCGAAGCCCAAATTCTGAATTTCGAATTTATTAGCCCAAAGGAGCGTTAGCCCAGAAGGGCTATAAGCCTCAAAACAGGATTTTGCGTTGAATCACTATAAAGTCTGAAACACTTTTCAAATTGCTGCTACCAAATATTATTGCCATGTATTATATTTAAAGAAATCAAATAATGAAAATTTGCATGAATGTATGCACGTTTTTCTCATTGTGTAAAAGCAATGGTACTTAAACATCAAATTTTGAATAACGTAGTCCTCCACCGAATATGGACACCTAGAAGCCCGAATTTTGAATTTCGAATTTGTTTTGTTGGGTATTGCATATTTTGTAAAACTTTAACGAATTTTTGATTAACAAACTCAATGACTAAAAGCGAGCAATGGCAACACTGTACGGAAAATGGGGAAAAAAAGCATTTTTATCTCCAGCGAGTGAGACTGTGTATCGGAAATTTTAACGATAGTCTGTTTTTAAATATTTTTAGCCCATAGGAACAGTAGCCTAAATGCTGTCGTAACATCTATGTGCATCTAAATGAAATAACATCTGAAAGCTTTTAGATTTCTTTTTTTTTATTTATTTCGTATTTTGTAAAAATTTAGCGAAGTTTCTTACTTAACAAACTGAGCTATTTGACAGCAAGAACTTACAATGCTACTCGCAATAAAATACTTTTGTCTTCAGTGCTCCAGATCTCAGATTTTAAATTACGTCCAAAGGGGCGTTTTTTTTTAACATTTTGTGTCTTACCTTTATTTATTAAATATCATGTTCTTCGCACTTAAACCATAAAATTCAGTTCAACAGCAGTATCGCAAAATAATTTTAAAATGAGTCTATCTTTAGAATTTCTGATATACAGTTCCGCGCTCTGGGGATAAAAAGGATTTCCCTCATCCCGTAGAGTATTGCCATTGCTCGCTTTTAGATCGTTTGAATTTGTTCATCAAAAATTCGCTAAAGTCTTACAAAATATGAAACAGATAATAAAACAAATTCCAAATTCGGGCTTCCAGATGCGCATATTAGGGTGGAAACGTACGTTATTCAAAATTGGACGGCTCTAGGTACCGTTGTTTTATCACATTTGGAGAAATATACATACATTTATGCAGATTCTTCATTATTTAATTTCTTTAAATATGACACAGAGCTGCAATATTTGGTGGCAACAGCTTGAAAAGTGATACAACGCTTTTAGTGATTCGACGCAAAATCGCAAAACAAAAACAATAGTCCTTCAGGAACAAAGCCCCTTTGGACTAATAAGTTTAAACGAAATGCAGCAAAAAATGTATATAATTTAATAGGCCGTACAAGGAAGTCATGTTGTGTCCACAGCAACTTTTTTTTATTTTGAAATACTAGAGAAATTATATTACTTTACTACTTAATTGTAATTTCTTTGATTACTTATTGGACATTTGCGAAATAAATATCAATTACAGTTTGCAAGAATAATACTAAATAATTTTTTGAAGAAGTTCTTTTCTGTTACAGCTACTGAAAATGTTAATAAATAGTGTAATAATTTGTCACACTGAGAAAAAATAAAATAATAAACTACTGGTTTCAACTTATATTCAGTTGCTCTTATTTAGCTAAACAAGTAAAATAGACGTTACCATAGATTTAATTCTTTTAACGCGAGCACAATATAGGAATAAACTTTGCTAGACTGAGCAATAAAACAGTTCTTTTTTAGCTTTAGATAAATGGTTGAAAAAATAATAATTTAAGGACATAATAAAGTTTGCTTTTAAATAAGAGAGATTTGGCGTATTAGTGTTTAAAGAATGGGAATGGGAGAATTTCATCGAAGAAATAGAAAATTTCCATTTAAAATGCCCTTCGGCTTACCCTGATTTAAAATTCCTATTTATTGATCTTAAGATATAAAGCCGAAATACCATTTCTTTCTAAAATACGGGAAAATAATCTTGAATTTATTTTTATTTAAATACGCGTTGCTTTTTAAAAATAATGCTAAATCAGAGAAAGCCGTTCATAATTTAAGCATAAGCAGCATTTAAACTTTAGGTAAAAAATAAATTAGTTTTGCAGACAAAATCTTTTCTGCCAGATGAATAAATTATGAGGAAATATATAGTGGGGGGAGAGTAATCCTACTGGATATTTGTATAAAAATGTTTGCAGAGGAACGATCACTGTGCAAAGCTTATGTTTCATGATTAAAGTGTTCTTGTCTTTTTGTTTTACTAAACATTATTCATTAACGACATTTCTTAAATAAAAGAAAATTATCAAAATTATCAAAACTTGGGAGCATTTGGAAGCATATTTCATCGTTATTAATAAATATTTCAAAGGAGAAAACGAATAGTAACTTGGCAACTTCGAGGGAAAAAACTATATATATATATATGACTTAAGTCTTCTAAAAATTAATACATTTTACCATCAATAAAAAAAAATAAATAAAACTTAAATTAAAATTTGGTTAAATTTTCTATGTTAAAAGAAAATGAAACAAGTATAATTAAGTTAATTAAATGTTTGGACTTATCTAACAAATAAACAAATAAACTTTGCTCTTGTTTATTATAAAACATTACATTATTTATACAGTCTCGTTCTTTTTGGTAGCATAAACTAACCAGCTGTCAAGTCCCCAAGTCTTGACAACTACAGACAAAGTCAGAAGAAGAAGGGTGTAAAGGACTCTTTATTCAATCACATTTAGGTGAACAGACGGCCCCTCTTGGGCTTACATAAGCCAACGCTTCTGGCTTAACTCAAACAGGTAAAATAAAATGCAATCAAACTAGCCTAACGGATTACTGGATAATTTAAACGTGCAGAAGGCTCTGACTCGAAGAAGCCGGCGGAAACAAGCCTAATGGCTAGAAACACTCAACGCCACAGAATCAAATCGCTGTTAAGTCAAAGTGACAACGTGGCCTTCAAGCAGCCATAACCAACACCACCAAGATTACAAAGCCGTAATGCTGGTACGAGAATGAAGCTATGAGTCTTCACACTTAGGCTTAGCGGTGAACGACGCTGCAAGGTGTGAATGCGTCGATGTGTGGTACGATCGTTACATTTGCCACGTGTTTTAAAATGGCCATCACTTATTTTTATAGTATTATTATGTTTTAAGGCAATTATAATATTTCACTATGGTGTGATCCCATGTAAAGCAAATTATGATGGTGGACCTCGTGTTCACGTATTTTCCTTTCAAAGTGACTCCGAATTGAAGAAGAAATGGATTTATTCAATAAAAGGAGACAATTTCGAGCCAACCAAAAATTCTAAGGTTAGGTTAATTTAAATTTATTATTAATAATGTTAATATTTTTAACAGTACTTACTTACTTAAGATACGACATTCTTTTGCAAAATTACATACTGCCGTAATAACTACTTTGTCACATTATTTGCTTAAATTTCTTATAGTACACGATTTCCTTGTATATTTTTAAAAACGTTATTCGAGGTGTTCCTAAAGCGGTATCGTACTATTAGTTGTATTACATGATGTACAAATCAGAAATATGTAGCCAAAGTACGATATAAAATAATCAAAAATAACAAAAATTTTAACTTACTAGCGAAATTTCGTATTTTATTTTATTTTTCTTTATGCAAACATTGCAAATTGTGTTATAAAGTACTTCGATTCTCAGTTCGGTGAGGATTTTTTTTTCTTCTGAAAAGAGAAATTGTGATGCATTGTAAACTCATTTCTTGAATTCATGAATATTTTTGTCACCTTAATTCTTTGCTAAAACTTTAAATGCCTTTGGGCAAAAAACTAGATTCTCTGGGTTTAAATCTGTAATTGTATCTGGTTGTTTTGTGTATAACAGGTTAAATCCAGATACTAAATGAGTATTAACATCCAAATAAAAAAAATATTCTAAAAGTTCAGTTTTATAAGTTTTAAAATACAGTTATGAATTGGTTTTAAACCGATTTCAATCTTATAAAATATATTTATGTATAACAGATTCTTAAGTTGTCAGGACTGAGTGTTCGGTGCATATTCTTGGCAAACATCTTTGTGAAACTCCTTAAGTCCTGATCTTGAACAGGGAGCTGAATGCAGCTATGTTCGTTAGTAGATACTGTGATTAAGTGGTAGAAGAACTGCACTTGAAAGGGATTTAAAATCCTCTTTTATTAAAGCAATATTATTTACAAACCACTTCCCAACTCGGGAGGGATACAGAAAGTAAGAGACCACACTTGGGTTTAAAATGAACAATCAGATAAATTTAAAACTAAAGCTAAATAGAAATTAAATTAATCTTTGCTCACAGAGCTATGCACGAGGTTGGCTTCTAACTAAATGGTGCGTAGCAAGATTTACTAATACTAATGCACTTGGATTTATTTCAATAAGCAATCACGTAAAAGCACTATGGCTTAGAATTTAAATGCTAGCTGGTCAGGCGAACGTCGAATAGAATGATCGTGGTCTGAAACTAAAAGCTCTTTCACACTGAGAGGTTTCTACCTATGGTTTAAATAGTCGTTGGCTCCACTTCAAAGTAGCATAAGTTGAAAACGCGCGCTTCTTCTAACGGGAAGTTGAAAGTGAGAAGAGATAGAAAGATTCAAATTAAAATAAAACTTTGTTAGTTTAACTAAAACCTTACAAAGTGAAAATTAATTAATTTTTTTATAGGTGTGTGAACGTCATTTTAGCCCTTGTGATATTAAAAAGGAGACGTATATGTATCTCGAAGAAACTGGTGAAACATTATCAGCTCCATTAAAAATCCCAAGATTAAGAAAAGATGCAGTTCCAACAAAACTTCCTGGTGCCCTATCATATTTATCCACTGATGTATCCATAAGAGAAAGTGTTGAAGAACGGCAAACAATTCGTAAAAACCGACAACTCTTTCAGTGAATTACAGAGCTCTTTAAACTGCAACAATTTTAATCAAAAATTTACTGTTGTTATTGAAATTTTTAAAGTCTTTCTCCAGTATTTAAATACTGTATTTCTATCAATAATGGTATGCAGTTATCAGCATTTCACCAATCTGCAGAGCTAAACGTGTTAAATGATATTGAGTTACCCATGTATGTTAAAAGTGTTCATGAAATTAATAATATTTTAAATGCACTTGGACTTCTAGAAGCAGGAGCTCCAGAAAGTATTGTAAATATAATTAATTTTATTAACATATTTATGGATAAACTGGATATCATTGTTTTAGATGATAAAAAACGTGTTTTAACATTTCTAAAAGAGCAATTGAGTTTGCTATGCCTTCCAAAACAACGATTAAGATATTCTTCCCATTTCTTAATTTTTGCCTGTATTTTAAATTCAGTTTCATCCCACGCTTATAAATTTATGTGAAATTCTGGAAATTTGATTATGCCTCATACTGTTACTCTACGAAACATATGTTCTAATCTAAATGTCAGTGTGTCTGAAGAGCAGCAGCACTCTAATTTCTTAAAGTATATTAAACAAAAATTCAGAACTTTAAGCACAATGTAATATTAATGATGGATGAAATTCATGTGAAACCTTTTTATGATTTTAAAAGTAGTAAGTAATATTGTTGGTTCGGCATATGACAATGCATTTGCTGCTTCTTCAGCATATACATTTACGATTAGAAGCTTATTATTATCTTACAAATATGTTGCTCACATCCTGCTAATAAAATCATTCAGTGCAGAAAAATTGTTTGAATTTTTAAGGGATGTAATTGTAGGTCTTGAAAAGATTGGTCTTAAGGTAGTTTGTGTGGTTAGTGATATAATAGCATTAGCAAGAAAGTCATGTCCTTCTTTAGCGAGCACCATGAAATTAAGATTATGTACCAAAATCCATATGAACCACTCAGATCCCTTTTTTTTTGTCATTGATTTGTCCAAAAATCTCTACCTGAAAATTTCTGATTTAACAATCAGTTAATATGAGAATTGTTTTATAAATATACTCACTTCCAAAAGTTAAGCCCGGAGAGGAAAATGCTAATTTCCGGAAGCCAATCAGATTTGAAGAGGACTCAACTCGCTGCATAGGTAGATGGAAGTATGCAAATATGTTAGGTAACAGCCAATCGCGCTTTCATGTCAAGAAATATGCAAAAAAGCAATCTTATAGGAAGCCAGCTTTATGAAGGGTTACAGAAGTTGATTGTAAGTGCTGATAGAAGGTGTTCAAAACTTTCGTGCAATTTGATTTCAAGACATACGTGTTTCTATGACTTCCAGAAGACGAATGGAAGATTCTGAGAGCTGGCGTGCTGTGGGGCGCATTGAAGCAGGACAGTCCATCACAAATGTTGCTCTTTTCTTCTGCGTTCATCATTCTGTAACTTCACGTTTATGGAAACAATTCCAAACCACACAAACAGTTGTCCGAAGGCCCGTAGCCGGTCGCCCGAGGGTTACAACCCCCGCGGAAGATCGATATATTGCTATTGTAGCCAAGCGGAATCGCAGAGTGACCTCCACATGTGTACTGCAGCTACTGTACGCCGAAGATTACATATGAGTGAACTGTACGCCCGAGTACCTCGAGTTTGTGTTCCTCTATCCGTCCAATCCAGAGGGGCACGATTACGGTGGTGCCGGGAACATGTCAGTTGGAATGTGTCTGACTGGGGCAATGTCATGTTTACTGATGAGTAGATTTGCTCTGGAGCCAGGTGACAAGCGTATAAGGATATGGCGTGAACAACATGCACGCAATCGGTCCCAAAACATCACCGAACATCACGCATTCCGAGGCGGAACCATTATGGTGTGGGCAGGGATTTCATTAGGATACCGCCCCGACCTGCACATCTTTAACGGGATTCTTTGACGGTTGTTCGGTATCGAGATGAAGTCCTAGAACCCATTGTGAGATTGTACGCTGCAGCAGTTGGCCCTACTTTTGTTTTAATGGACGACAACGCACGTCCCCATAGAGCTGACATCGTCGATGACTACCTGGCGAGTGGAGAGATTGCGCGTATGGCGTGGCCAGCATATTCGACCGACCTTAATCCCATTGAAAATCTTTGGGATGCTCTCGGCCGTGCTTATGTTCACGTTTCCCACCTCCAGCCACTCTTATTGAGCTGGAAACTGCTATACAAGAAGAAGAATGACGATTGCTTAATTCTGCGGTGGTTGACCACCTAATTGAAAGCATAGTCACAAGGTGTAAACTTTGTATACAGATGAAGGGAGATCACATACCCTATTAAAGCCCTTTTTTTCATTGTATGCTATTTATTTTCACTTTATACATAATTCTGTTTAAGTCTCCAGTATGTCATTATCTGATAACTTACAAAAATATAATATTGTTTTAATTTCTGTATATAATTATTGATTTTGTTTTATGCATAAATATATATGCTACTTTCCTGCCGAATTTTGTGTCAATCAAAGCAGTATTTGTTGATTTTTTGGCATTTTACATTTTGGTGCTTAACTTTTGGAAGGGAGTGTATTTTCCAACTCAAGATAGTCCTTAATACGCAAAACATTTTATTGCGAGCGACAAGTTTGCAGCGATCTTTTCAGCAGCTAAGTCTCTGAAGTAACTGTCTCCGTGACTTTCGAAACTATATTCATATAGCGTTGTCCGGGCTTCTGGAAGCTTCACTGAAAATCGTTGCTGTGGGTTCAAAATTGCGGTTTCCAAAAACTTCCAGAAAATTGCCAACTTAACCAAAAGACGTAAATGTCGCTAACCTGAAAGGCAAAAATTATCGTTAAGGCCTGTCAGGAATGTTTCTGCCTATATTTCGGCTTCTAGTTGAGTTGTTTTTGCAATTTTAAAGCTGATCGATTCAGAATACTAAAGCTAAAATAATCAACATGATAAAAATACACTTGAAAATTCGAACACGGTGCTTACGAGGAAAGACGCCCAGCGTATAGAGAAACCCGCAGTCAAAAGATCATGAAAAGACAAAAACAAGGAGAATTAAGAAAGGCAAGAAGCAAAGAATTCAAAGACAAGGAGAAAATGCTAAGACACTCTACAGAATGAAGGTTCTCCAGGTAAACTTGAAATCATCTTGAAATCCAGTCGAAAGCGGCTTCTCGACTACCAGTACAATATATCTCCATCAACATTGTTCCGGTATTACCCTGGTTAATCCAGTTAGATTAGGTTGTTTAAATATGGCAAAGCATACGAGGGCTATCTGCCTAGGAATAGAGATACCTTCTTGGAGGAATTTATAAGGGAAACTGCTTTGTCTTCTCTTTAAACATGGGGAAATCCGACCACGCAGCCAGCTCGTTCATATGGGATCGGCTGTCGTAAAATTCTCAGCTCTCAGCGATCTTAGATACTCATCCACTATTGGAGTCCATTTAATCGGGAGCTGATTTTAAATCACATATAAGCAACGGAAAATTGATTCTTTATAAAATATTAAATTCACAAGAATATAAATGTATTAATATTAGCTTTGTAAGATTCGAAACCTGTTACCTAAATCACCTGCCTATTAATAATATATATTTACGCTTCATTCACCAAAAAAAAAATTGCTTCCTTACCGTTTCACATTTTTTAGAAGTAATATTAACTATCTCCGGTTTTCGGCTATTTGACTGTGGCAAAGAACACAAGAGCTATCTGCCTAATGTGAGAAATGCCATTGCGGTGCGCTTTCTAAGGGAAACGGTTTCACAATCACGTTACACACGAAGAAACCCCTGAAAATCAACCACGCAGTCGCGAGGTTACCGTTGTTGTCCAGTGTTCTGTGTTTAGGCGGAGAGTTTTGCTCGTGAGGACATCTATGGATCAGAAGATGGATTTCGAATTCTATGGATCATCGAATCAGAAGTGCGATACACATACCTTTAATCTGAGTTCGAACCCGGAATAAACTACCAGTATTCAGTTAGTGTAATAACTATCTCCAAGTACCTTTGCCTATAAATTATCATACTCTAAAACCACTACGATATGTTCTTGTATGATCAAACTTGAATGACCATTTAAAGTGCCAGTAAAGTGCCATAATTTCGATTAATTATACTTACTAAAACTGCAGAATTAAGAATAAATTTTCAGTAACAAAATATAAATTCGCTAAGCAAAATAAAAATCGCAGAAAACTTTGCCGTGTGGAAATGAATGACCTTAAATTGAAAGTTTTAAAAATTTCAGTAATTGTAAGACGCAACAAAAACACTTGGCTGCTAAAAAAACTTATCAGCGATGTCGTTAGACCACTGTCACGTGAAACCCAATCAAAGAGATTCTTCACTATCCGGTCATCCACGCATTTGGGTCATCGTCTGCATTCACTGGGTGAAGGCCAAACGATTTTTTTCCTCCTCCCACCGCTGGCTCGACGCGTGTACGCAACCTTGGAGAAGGGGCCCTCACTTGGAGATATCTTTCTTTCCACTTAGTTTGGCAGCCACAAGGAGCGTCAACCAGGCTTAGGGAAAGTTTAGCAGACGATAGGGATTTTTAATGTACCGTCGGCTTTGTTCGACAGGGAATAACAAGGAAATGTGCCGTTTTTCTCTGCTAAAAGCTCCATTTGGACAAAGAACTCTTCCCCTTTTCGTTTACGGCATTGCGTAAAGAACTGTTTGTTATATATTTTACGCTATTTATGTCAACATTTTTATTAATTGCAGGTATTTATCAGTTGGTCATCAATGAAAAATCTAGAAATTAATCAGATCCTCATTAAAATGAACATAAACTCTTTCACTTACATAAAAAGAATAAAGCGTTAAACTTTCGTTTTTTGTTCTCCTTAAATGAAAACTTAAATCTTGCATAGAAGAGAACAATTATCAAACTGGGTAGGGCTTAGTTTCTAAAACTTGAGGTGGCGGAGCCGTATAACAGAAGGATTAAAATACATAACTAAATAAATTATTAAAAGTTTTAAATCAATAATGAATTCTGAAAATTAAATAAAATGTTAGAAGATAAATTATTAATAAATTAAATTGATGATAAATAGGTAATTAATAAATCAAAATATTACAGAAATTAAAAAAAATAATAGAACAAAAATGCATAACAAATTAATAACACAGTATTGTGGCAGCCGCGAGGTTACCGTGATTTGTTGCTCTTAGTTGTTCCGTGTTCTGTGTTTAGGCGGAGAGTTTTTCTCGTGAGGACATCTATGGATCAGAAGATGGATTTCGAATTCTATGGATCATCGAATCAGAAGTGCGATACAAAAGGCCGCTTGGCCTTAAGGACAGAACTTGAGTCCGTTTCATAGAAGTAAAATATTCACTCTACTTCTCCACAAAAGAGCTCTTCGGTGACGAATTCAAGTAATTCAACTTTTTCGAATTTGCGAGCGTTGGCTGACTCGCAGGCCGCCATATACCCTTCCCAAGCATCTGTATGCTATTGAGGAAGTACGACTTGCTGCTGTATTTTGAGCCCATGGCGTTGATGTCATTCCTTGTTACCTTGGCGGATTGTTCAACTCTGTTTATTGGGCGTGGTTAGTTGAACATTTGTGAAGCGAGGCGCCAGGGGTAGCGCGAGGGACGTAGTCCATCAGTTTTTTTTTTTTTTTTCAGGTGGGCGGCAGGTGAAGGAGGTGGGTGTTTGTTACATCTGAAAGGACACTTCTGTTAAAGAAAGTCTATGTAAAGAAAGAAAGGTTCCATAGACGTAATGTAAACCAGTTTGCCACTACGCCGCTACAATGCGGAAGGAAAATTCGCCAAGGGATTTGGCGACGGAACCTGGCGGCGAGAATTTCCTCCTCCGCGATGTGTACAGGAAATTGAGGAACATGTGTTAACAAACGTTCTTTGACAAAACTTTTCTTTTTTGACGTTTCGCGATAAATTAAACTTGGATTTTCGAACATTTTTTTGCTCAAAATAACTAATTTATTAATTAATTTACTTGCGCAAAAAATATTTTCTTTTCCTTTAAAGTTTAAAGAAATTTAAAACGATATTCGGTTTATGAACTCTTGATAAACTGACCTTCGAACTTCGAGGCAGGCTTCGAGCTTTGGCGACAGATATTTCACGCATGCGCAGCTGTTTCCTTCTGCGTTGAGACGGAGGCACTTCTATCGCGGAGAAGTTTTCCTTCTTAGCAATACATATTCTTTGCTTCTGTGGCGGCCACTGGACTGTCGTGACTTTGCTCATGGCGACATCTATGGGTCGTATCAGAAGTGAGAGGCGAGAGGTCATTTGGCCTTGGGGACAGAACTTGAGTCCGTTTCATGGGGGTGAAATACTCTACCCCGTCACAAAAGAGCTTTTCTGTGACGAATTCAGTTCTGAATTTGCGAGAGTTGGCTGGATCCGCACGAATCCGTAGTATCAAAAAAAAAAAAAAAAAAAAAAAAAAAAAAAAAAAAAAAAAAAAAAAAAGCAAATGAAATAAAAGAAATTAAATTAATTATCTTAATTATTAAAAAAAACCTTAAACGTATAAATTACACGGTTGTCTTAGATATGAGGTTATCCTATACGTAGTTATCTAAATCCTAGAATCAATACGTAGTTATCTAAACTCAGTTTTTAGTTACCCTGAAGATGAAATTCATGTGTGAAGCAAAACCGTACCAAGAATAGGGTGACAGAGGAATTTGTATGTCTCATGGAATAAATAAGAGAAACCCAAAACTGTATAAATCATTAAATATTAGACTGAAATGTTAAAAAATATTTGGAGGCTGCAATACCGACTTTAAAAATTCATCGACATGACAAGAATATCATTAATGCAATTTATTCTAGTTCAAAAATGGCAATTTATGGTGAAAATAGCACATTTTTCTTCTTGCACTTTAGACAACAAAATGTTTGCATACGTTTGTTTGCGCAAAATGACCAGCCGTGAAAACATGATTTGGAATGAAATATAGCTATTTACAGCCAGCGTTTGCAAAATTAAACTAAACTACGTAAATAGATATTATTTAAGATTTTGACATATTTTTACACCCGATCTTCTGAAATGATGAAAATTAAAATAAACTTGCGGAAGAATTGCATATTGTTGCTGGCTACGAATTCATTCAAATTCTCTCTAAATGATCCCTCCAGATAACAGGCAGAAATTAACAATTTGCTATAAAAACTAATGAAACACAATGAATAACTGCAAATAGCTCAAGCAGAAAGTAGATATTAAACATTCCTCCTTAACGCACGAGAAATATCGTCAGTTGGAAAAATCATTGATAGAGTAAACTCTAAATCACAATTCAGATAAAGATAAATCTCGCGACCGAATAATAACTAACTAACAACAACTCGTCCGCATAATCGCATGTTAGCTGACATTCAGCTGCTTTTTCTGAGCAATTCTTTCCAGTTATTTCGCATTTTTCCATAAAGGAATATGATAAAATGAAATTTCCTAAATTATACACCTAGAGTAGTGTCAGATAAGTAGCAAAGATAATGGGGTTCTTTGCACTCGTAAATTCATTTAGTTTCTCGAAAACGAGAAAAAAGGTGGAACGTAAAAGATTGAGTTGTCTGATTAGTTATTGATAAATTCATAGAATCGTATTTATAGAATGTAACACGATTACGTATCTGATGCATCATGAGCTTCTGGAAGCTTCGGAAAAATTCGCTTACCGATGCCCATGAGGAACTTATTTGGTCTTGAGTTCTGCTTGGTTATTTTTGACAGTTTAAAAGTTATCACACTCAGAACCGAATGATCAGCAATCAACAATGTAACACCGATCATCGGTTAAACTTTGTGTTGTCACGCTGAACAAATTTAATCAGAAAATTTGACGATACATTAGAAATCTGTTATCATTGCCGGAATTAAAATATATTTTTCTTCCACGCAGTAGTGTTTCGTCGTTTAGAAAAAATATTTATTTTTTTTATTTATTCTTTGATTGATTAATCAACTAAGCGATTTAAAAGCAGTAAACACTGATTCATTTCAATTACTATTAATTACTAACTGGACTCGAGAAATTACACTAGCCATATTCATTAAAATAATCTCTCTAAATATGTATAAAGAAGAGTGTCCGTTTGTTCCTTTCATTGTGTATAACTCATAAAAATCTACATTTTCATTCTAATATTGATGAAATTCTGCACATTTGACCTTCAAAACCAAAGAATGGTCACTCTCTGCAGAAGATTTCGAAAAACCACACAACGGGTACACACCGTGACCACCGTCTTTCGGACCAAGGCGATGGCTTAAGGAGTACATTTGCTAATAAAAGCGATTACCTCCACATCTTCTTTAAGAAAAATGAAATATTCAGAATAAGCACTAGCTAAAGGTATGAAAACGAACCGAGTAAATGCCCAGAGTTGAATAAGACCTGTTTTACCTGAGCCTCAGTTTACCTCAGTTTACCTGAGCGGGGGAACCCCCAGTGAGGCAACTGTGTACTGAAAGGAGTGATAGGGTGACGCCCACACTCAGGGTGTTTATATTAGAATATTGTGCTGGTGTTCCTTATCTTAGATTCGCGTTTCTGTAGTCTCTTGCTGGTGGAAGTCATGCATGCTAAGCATGGAATTTATAATTATTTTTATATGTAACGATAATAATAATAATATTTCTGGACAATTTCAATTTTGAAATCACGTCGCCATTGTTGCGTTCTCACTATCATTTCTTACTAGAACGTTAGACCGCACTGTGTTCGTTTACTTTTTAAACAGCCTAGAACTTTCCAAAATAATATAGAACTTTTAAAGCAGAATTTAAGTGCTCACCTTATAAGATTTCCGCGGATATTTGAAAAAACGGAAAAGAAATCATTCAAACTGAATAGTGATCTTCTGAAAGCACCTTTCCCCTCGAGGAGGAGCAATAAATGCTCGCCACCCAGAGTATGTATATAATGGGTCAGTCTCGACGGTGACAACCGGAAATGCCAATAAGCCCCATCACTTTCTGTGTTTAGATTGTGCTTTTCGAATGACCGGGTGTTTTAAAAAAATGTTCGCCATCCGCGCGTAGAACAGGTACTTCAGATAATTTCATGTAAGAGGCAAACACTTATATACAAAATGTGACCTTGACTACAAAGCAGAACCTAAAAAGCAACGAATAAATTAATTAACTAAGAAATCAATTCACAGTATTGCAATAATATAATAAAAAGCTTTAAATATTTACAGATATATGCAAGATCTTTTAAGCATTCATCTCAGAACTGAGCGATGTTAAAATACAAATTCTGTAATACGTAAGCCAATTTGCGTTTTTTAAAACCGAGATTGAATGCTGTTATACAAAACTGGATTGTTTCAATGTTACGCATCTAAAAATCTTCCTACGCTCATAAAAATGAGAGATTCACCCGTCTATATAAAATAATATCTCTGTCACATTTAAAGGGACATCATGTAATATGAAAAAAATTATGCATTCATCCATCATTTAAAAGAACAAACATGAAAACAGATTATCTGCTAAGGACCTGCGTTTAGGTCTCTAATTATATATAAGGCAACGGAACAATTGTACCAACAAAATAAGAGCTCTTGTGAGAATATTGTTAAATATATGCAGAATATAAAAAAAAGGGAATAAAAAAATAACATTTCTTTTGAGTTCAAAGACTCCATTGTTCATTTGATTGATTCGAAAAAGAAATTATCGAAGACTGTGAGACAGAGAGAACTCACGGTCAAATCCATTTTAAGAATACAAAGGAAACATTGTTTAGGTTTGTTTTCGAAGAACGGAAGAAAAAAAACACTGAAACCAAAAAAAAAAAAAAAAGTGTTATTTTTTTTAGGAGAAAAATATAAAAAACGAACAAATTTCTCAACTACGTGGGTGGACTAACATAGCAAATCGGATTAACCGTGACATCTAACATTCTGAGCAGATTTCGCAGACGATTTTCATGTACGCTAACGCAACTTTTAAAGCCATGTTCTGTTGTTGTTTTTTCTATTAGTTTTCTAGGTCGCGCAGTAAGTGTCCTTGGAATCATCCATGTCGGTCGAAAAGAAGGCACGTGGAAAAAGTTCATCCCAACAAACGAAAGTGGTCGGGTAAATTAATTCTTTGGCTCATCAGAATTTCCACACCAGAATGATCTTCGCATGTGAATTTTTTTTCTTTTGTGCTTACGGTTACTTTGTGTTTAAAGTTGCGCGATTTCAAATATTACGAGGTGATCAATTAAATGGATTTCATTAAATTCGTACATCCAAAGTTTCATTTTTATAGCTAACTAAAAAAATTAAACAATCAATAAAAATTAGGCAAATTTCAAAAAATGCATCCCAAAGCAAATTTTATAAAATTCAACTATCAGTTTTTCGTAAATCTTAAAAGGACCATTATGTTATTTAGACACAGGTTGAATCTGTTCAAAACTTTTTCCATTTCAGACTTCCTAGAGCTGACAACAGAAATTATGCTACAGAAATTATGCAATCAGTAAATCAAATATTTTTTTCTCTGCTGAACAGTAAAACAAAATTCTGCACTCTTACAAACAGAATTTTGAAAGCGCTGAACCAGTTGTCGAAACCTATGTTCACCTTCACTAGCAACTTTCCACGTTGCTTCTCCAAATGCTTTCATTGATATATTTATTATTTAATGTTCATTTTCGCATTTCAGATGCAAGATAAAATACACTCACGTTTGTGAAAATTGCAACACCATGAAGGACTTACGCGAGTGAGCTGAAATTTTCAGGAAATGCAAAGTAGCGCATGATATGCAAATGATTAGAATTGCAAATCCGTAGCGCATGCGTATGCTGAGCAGCGCCCTCTGAACGGCTGATGGATCCGAATAAATAGACGGCTGTAGCGAGGCGTGTATGGTTATCGGTGGTTATCTGCTAGTGGTAAACGTTAACTCAATCTGTACTTATGCCTCGTCGACGAAAGAGAGCGAGATTTGAACAACTTACAGAGTTTGAACGAGGGAGAATCATCGGCCTTCGTGAAGCTGGATTGTCGTATCGTGCAGTAGCCTCTCGTGTGCAGCGTAACAGCAGCACAGTGATGCGCGTTTGGAAGCAGTGGACGGACGAGTGTCGGACAACTCGGAAATCCGGGAGTGGACCCCGAAATGTGACGTCAGCTCGCGATGATAGACACCTGGTCCGCATGGCGCGGACGGACCGTACAGCTTCCTCTAGACAATTGGCAGCACTGTGGTCAATAGCTACAGGTGTTTCATTGTGTGCTTCATCAATTCGTAGACGTCTGCTGCAGTGTGGACTGCGCGCACGGACTCCTTTATACAGGATCCCCCTAACGCACGACCATCGCCGCCTGCGGCTACAATGGGCCAATCAGCATAGAGACTGGCGTGCTGATTGGCAGCATGTCGTGTTTTCTGACGAATCCCGCTTTAATTTGTGGTACCATGATGGCCGCATTCGTGTCAGACGCTATGCCGGTGAACGCCACCTTCCGGAGTGCATTATCGAACGCCACAGTGGACGAACACCCGGAGTTATGGTCTGGGGCGCCATAGCATATCATAGACGATCTCAATTGCTACGAATTGTGGGCAATCTGAACAGCAACCGGTATATCCGTGAAGTTCTACAGCCCGAAGCTGTTCCCTTCCTTCAAAGCTTGCCAGGCGCTGTATTTCAACAGGACAATGCCCGCCCTCATACTGCTCGGATTGTTAAATCCTTCTTTGCAGCGCAGCAGGTACAGCTTCTTCCTTGGCCTGCGTGTTCCCCGGATATGTCGCCAATTGAACATGTGTGGGATGTCATTGGTCGGCGTCTTGCTCGTGATCCTCGTCCTGTTGCGTCTGCAGACGAACTTTGGGTACGCGTACAAACGATATGGAATGCTCTT
Organism: Stegodyphus mimosarum; assembly: GCA_000611955.2. Classification (NCBI taxonomy): domain Eukaryota; kingdom Metazoa; phylum Arthropoda; class Arachnida; order Araneae; family Eresidae; genus Stegodyphus; species Stegodyphus mimosarum. Next base: position 39,356 of record KK112511.1, on the reverse strand, counting down.
CCTCAGTCAGACATTCAAACTTTGTTTGACTCCATGCCACGTCGTGTAGCAGCACTTATTGCGGCGCGTGGTGGCCACACAAAATGCTGATTCTGATCTCTTGTTCTTGTTTGTTTGCTTTGAACATTTAATCATTTATTTGTACCACTACCACTCAACTGTGTATTAAATTGCATTCAATTATGACGATTCCTTCTTGGTGTTGCAATTTTCACAAACGTGAGTGTATGTTTTTCTTGGAAGAAAGATAAAGCATATGTTTCAGTTATCAGTAAATCGAATATTTTTTTTAAAAAGAAAATACATTAATACATGGAGTATTCAGAATATTTCTTGTGAAAAGAAAATTGTGATGCTCGAGAATTGTTAACATTTATGTGAAAAAAAAAGCGATACGATAACATGTGGTTTACTAGATCTTCTCGTCACGAACAAACTGTAAATCAAGATGGACAAAAGCTGCCCCGCTGCCCAAATGCGACCCTTTTATTTGCGCCTTGTCATGAAATCCTGTGCGACGATTTTTCATTGCTTTCCTACCTGATTTTGTACTCAAAATTATTGAAACTACTATTGTTACAGTGTATAATCCGTACATATACGCGTTACTACACTAGCGCTTAACTTAAACTGAAAACCCTAGAAAACCATGTGCATCCTCCGAAGACTATAGTTCTATCATTTCCAACAGCTTTAATTTAGAAATTAATAAAACATGGAAATTTTTGAGGTAAAAAGGCTGATCAGAAAACGGAGCTTAGGAAAAGAACATTTTACTCCTAAATTTTTATTTAAAAATGAACTAGTTTATATTATACTCGTTTGATGACCTATAGCAACAGTTACCGTTTCTAAAAAATTTACATTCGGCGTTATGGATTGATACAAGTCAGTGGGAACTTAATTTGGATGACATAATCACAAACGAACATTCCAGATTTCCGCTCTGCATTAAGTGTGTATTAATTCAGAACTGTTTTCACTGCACAGTGTTTGTAAAAAATAAAAATGTAAGGAAATCTATAAAAAAAATTTGAGTAATCTTCAATGCATTTTTTTGCTTAATATTTCTTGAAATTTACATGTACGGTTTATATTTCAGTGCTTGACTTCCATGCAGGACCGTCGTGACCCCGTGTTCAGCGTCTGGAACTTATTTATGGTAAAAATATGAAATCAAGTGCATGAAATGTTGTTTCAAATTGGAAGTTTTTAAAAACATTTTTCTCTTCCCTCCACCACGTTCTAGCAAACAACACAAGCACCATCGAATCTTTCAACTGTCCTGCCTTTAAAATTGTGCTTTAAAACGTTTTGGCCTGCGGTTAAAAGTACAGGGTGATCTTTTTTAAAGTGACAGTGTTTGGAGCGCCCTGTAGTGCGATCTAAAACCCAAAATGGCACCAAACTTGGTATTTAGACTAATCAAGACATGGAAAAAAGGATTCCATGAAAAAAAAAATTAGTTCCAAAAATCGCCGTACATTAACTTCCCCGGTGAGGAATTAGACCACATTCACTGTGAGCACCGTTCTCAGAAATAACACCGTGCATTCTGTATGCAACATTCTCCACAGCCGTATGTAACATATCACGAGGAATATTCCGCACTGTCTTTGTTATGTTGTCCTTTAGAATAGACAAATTTGATACCCCAACATAAACTTGAGATTTCAAATAATCCCAGAGCCAAAAATCGCATGGCGTGAGGTCAGGGGAACGAGGCGGGCATGCAACTGGAAAACTGCGACTTATGACTCTATCATCAGTGAAGTTTTGGCGCAACAGCTGCTCTACCTTATTACTATTGTGTGGCGGAGCACCATTCTGCATAAAAATTGCCTGTTGGAGACGGTTTCTTTGTTGAAGTTGTGGAATAACAAACGTTTGCAGCATTTCGTGATACCTTTCTGCATTTATGGTGCACGTTTGGGGTCCTGTCGGAGTGATCGTCTCAAAAAAAAAAGAATGGGCCAATTACGAATTCGGCTGTGAAACCACACCAAACAGTGACTTTTGGGGAATTTAATGGGATTTCGTGCACGGTGTGCGGCTGCTCAGAAGCCCAAATTCGGCTATTTAGTGTGTTTACGGACCCATTGAGATAAAAACGACACTCATCTCCCCGCAGAATGTGCCATGGGAAAGCATCATCAGTTTCTACCCTGGCAAGAAACGATAGAGCGAATGTCACTCGCTTATCATAATCACTTGGTTTCAGTTCGTGCAAGCGGCTGATTTTGTAGGGGTAAAATCCTATACGGCCCCGCAAAACTCTCCATACCGTGGAATAATTCATGTCCAATTGTCGAGCTACACTTCGGACGCTGCTAGTACCACCAATGGTTCCCTGCGATCCTCCGACAATTGCAGTTGCCACATCAGTTATTACATCTTCTGATACTAGTTTACGTCCTCTCCTAGCGCGAATGGTCAGTGACCCCGTTTCCTAGAACTTCTTAATCATTTTCTTAAGACCATTCAGCGATAAAGGCCCCTTTCGTAATTTTTTTCGGGTTCGAAATTCCCGAAGAGCTGCGGATGCATTACATTGATTCATGTAATACAGCTTCACCAGTAACGCACGTTCCGGTAACGTGAGAGTTATGTCCGCTGGAGCTCGTTTACTTCAGCTGAGATTATTTGTCGGAGCTGTCTACTACTTGCTTTTTTATAGCCCCTATTACTGGCGCTGTCATCGCACAACATTTGCATTTTTCTTTGATACCCGTGTTTTATGCTAATTCTCGTTATCGTAAGCTACAGCAGCGCCACAAAATGCCCTAGCGGCAATTTTTGGAACTAAATTTTTTTTTCACGGAATCCTTTTTCCCATGTCTTGATTAATCTAAATACCAAGTTGGTGCCATTTCGGCTATTAGATCGCGCTACAGGGAGCTCCAAACACTGTCACTTTAAAAAAGATCACCCTGTACTTACCCACCACATGTTTAAATAATTGCACCTAGGACTGCCGGAGATTTGAAGATGATTTGCGTTGGCAATTCATCAATGATCCAGGCGTTGTTTACTAAAGCTTCCATTATAGAAATATTTATCATATTATTCACATCAGTGCCAATTAATAAGTTACTGCATAAATTACTCGAAATGTAAATATCAGCATGATCTGTACATTCATCAATCAATATTTAACATCAAAAAAAGGAAGCTAGAGGAAACGTATAGCTAAAGGAAACTATACGTTTTTTCTGTATACACCCAGTAAGATTACATTATTAGAATTTAGTGAAGAATATCCAATATCCCCATATTTACGTCTTATCATAATAATAATATATACGAAGAAAGTCATCTATCAAATTATGTTTCGCGCGGTTTAAAAAAAGGCTGCAAATCATAGCATGTGAATATTTGGTTCAGTTTCATTCATAAAAAACCGAGATGACTTAGGTGATCACATTGTTGATATTTTCAGCACGTTACTGCACATTTTAACAAAACTGTTTTTTCGTGGCGCCCACGTAACAGAAAAGTACCATACCCAACATAGCTGTAACGGAAATATGATCCAATCTGTTTGCTGTTATAAAACTAGTTTAAAAGCAAATCCAACTGATTCGCATTTAAAATAGTTTTAAATAAATGCTGCTACCGCCATTTCTATCATACCGCATCATTAGGCCTAGTAAAACATTATCCCTGTTACTTTTAAGAGTTTCAGAATACACGGCATTTCGTGCAAGCTCGAATTCTAGATTTCTCACGCTGTGGATTTTCCAGGATAATTTCCTTCTCTGGGATTGCTTTTTCCAATTTTATTTTCTTCTCCTGCTGAGTGATAATTGTTTTCAATAAATTTCTAATAAATTCTTCGTTACAACGTTTCACTTCAACAATTACACAGCAAATAAGAAGCCTTTGGATTTCGCGGAGTAGTTGAACTCAAGCTCATCTGTCGATATAATTCAATCAGGCTTATGATCTTTCGGGAAAAAAAAAGTTTTTTTTGGGGGGGGGGAAGAAATAAAATAAAATAAAAAGTGTACCCACAGTTTCACAGCTGTTGTTATTTTAGCTAAGCCTGACTATGCCATTTCGAAGAAAATCTTCTTTATCAATTGTTTTTAGTTCTTTATTCCCATTTGATATGGAATCGCTATTTATTTGAACTAATAAGGTAAATAAAGATTATTATCCAATAAACATACGCTTAAATTAGCACAAAATCTTTACTTTCAACCTACGCATGAAAAATGCAAACACAGCTGTCTGTTACGCTTTTAGCGTTTTCACCTCTCGTCGTTGCCAATTTCAAATAGGCGTGCTTAAAAAAATATACAAGATTGCGTTAATTGGCAGACGAGAAGGAAAGTATTTTAGAATTCCATATATATATAGAGTTTATATATAAACACGCAAAAAAAAATTATATTGAAAATTTTGTTTTTTACTTTATTTTTGGGTTTTTCTTGTTATGGTTTTTTTAAATTTTCATTTAGCATTTATAGAATTTTTATTCTACATTTAAAGGATTGATTGAACTTTATTGATTATGAATTTCAATTTTTGGTCTTTGTGACAAATTAGTTCTAAATCTCTTTCTTTATATATAATAATTGATGATATGTATTTTGTACTTTTTAGTTTAATTATTGCCTTTCACGTCCATAACATTTTCACTGAAATGGATGAAAATGATTGCAGATTTTTGGAATTTTTATTAAATATACTAATCTATGATATTTCTTTCATGCTTGTTATGCTACATTTTCGATTTTCGATTGGAATTCGTCCCTTCCCGAACAACACTTGATTGAGATCTCCCTCCTCAACGCGTTATAAGGAATAACTACTACAGACATTTTTAAAATTAGCTTACATAACAGGAAACAAGCGATAACAATTCTGCGGTATGCAATTAGCTCAAACACAGATTTACATTCTTTTAAAGCTTTATTTAGATACAAAACCAATATGTACTTCGAAAGTGTTTGATGGCTTTTAATATTCTAGAACAAATAAATCATGAATGTGAACGCCAAATTTATATGGACAAATTTTAAATCAGATCTAAGTGTTCTCTTCGTTCATCCTGTTACGTGTCATCGTACTTTTGGCTCACCCTGTATTCGAGACAATAACTGGATAATGTAAGAATAAAATGTTTTAGATGATTAAGCAATAAACGATCAGTTAATCTATAATGTTTAAAACATAAGATATCCTACTTTTAAGCACATAATCTGTCATAACTCTTGCGTCACGAATACTATTTAAATCAGCCGCCTTTTTTAATACTCAACTTCTTTAACAACTCCGGAGCTATTTTCATCCAAACATTACGAGAAGTACTGCCAAGTTGTTTTCAGGAATTTCATTTATTGGTATTTATTTTTTCTTCGTTCTACCGCCACCATTATTTATATGTTAACGGAAATGCCCGGGAGCCGCGATCGAAATTCCTCGGGCCCTGACCTTGAAGATGCACTAGCAGAGGTCAAATTATCATTATCGATCTCTTTCACTCTGATGTTCGTCCCACTGACAGAATGAAACAACTTTCTTAAATGCCGGAACGATTGGATTGGGGCTATATCGACAGAACTTTTTCGGCACGTGTGAAAAAACGGGGGGAGGGGGGAGAAACTATGACATGCGCGTTAAAAGCAGCTTCCACCTTTACCGTACTTGGTGGCGTAATAGAAAAAAAAAATGCATCTTCCTCTTTTTAATCCTTTTTGTACTGTAATTTTTATGAAAATCTAATAATACTTTTCTATAACAACATTTCATTAAGTACTGACTTTTGATAGTTAGCAACGTATGTTTAAAATTCTGCTGTTAACTGCTATGTATATCATTAATTTTTTACTAATTTCCAGATTTTGAATACTTGAGTTCCCTTCTTGCTTTTTCAGTAAAAATTCATTAACACAAAATATGAAATATAAGAGGTAAAAATATTTCTTATTTCTTCATCTATTTGCAACTTCAAAATTAATTAAAAATATTTTCAGTCAAAAAACGCATGTCATCTACATCATGCAATTATTTGTAGGTGCTTTATTTTTTTATCGCGGTGTTTTGTAGGACGACGTTTTTCCTCCACGACGTTTTCGGGAACACCTATTTCATCATGCATATATAAGTGATTTCTTTAATATGTGCTGGTGAATAGTAACCGTTTAAGCACTGAAATGTATTGTAAATGTAACAAATTTTACTACAAGTAATCCAATTTGAACGTATAGTTAAGAATTTTGCATATCTGTAAATAATTTTAGTGAAATTAGATTTGAAATTGTACTATCTTTCGTATAACATAACATGAAAAGTCCGAAGAGACGAAACTCTGCCGGAAAAATAAGATTACAGCGATATCTTTATTTAACATTGAGGTAAATGGCTATCTGGCGAGATATCGCCAAGCTGGCGATGGTTTTGGAGACTAATTTTTGTAGCCAGATTTGTCCAAAAGTTTCCAAACTGAGCGATATTTTGGTTTGGCCCCTGTATAACTGTAATTGGTACTGTAATTGATCTTTAAATGTAATTGTAACCGTATCCGGCGCTCACGTGTAACCGTGTATGCCTACAGAGCATCATTTCTCAGTTGTTATTCAGGGCTGACTTCGGATTATTGAGATATCCGTGAGAGCTTCGCCTTCAGGATGCACTTTGCATTGCTCTTGTTTAACGTTCTTAGTAATTAGAAGTGTAACTACTGATTGTGCTTATGATACTGAGAAGAGTCGTAAGAGTGCTTTTGTGGAAAGTTCCAGAACTGTAAAATGTTTCTTTTGGGAAAATAAATTTTATCAAACTATCGTCGGTTCTGTGTGCATTCAGACCTTTACGAACTCACACGCATGCAACAATGGTAAGGATATCTAATAGAACAGAAATGTCTGTAAGCCCAGGAGTAAATATTGCAAAATTTGAGAGATTCTACGCTTTAGATTCGTATAATTTATCTAACTTTAGACTCTTAAGGAAATGAAAGTAATGAGAGGAAAATGCAAATCCTGTTGCCGATGCATCAGCCGTCACTTTATATTCAAGTTTAACTGAGTTTAGAGGGAGGTATGGTAACTCCCAGGAAGCTGTGTACTTCTGAGACGTCGACTTATATAAGACAAGCAAATCGACAACCTTGTATTCGGCGTAGATTTTGTAAAATCCCAATCGATTTCGAGGGTAAAACGGGTCCCCCTTCATCAGGAGCAAAACAATTCTGCAAAAGCGAATGTCGATCATATTTACACCCACAGGCGACCAATGGAAGCGCCGATAGCGCCATCTATCGGCAGAAATAGTAACGAAAAATGAATTCTGATGAAGAGGGACCGGTTTTGCCCTCAAAATCGATTGGGATTTTACAAGATCTACGCCGAATACAAGGTTGTCGATTTGCTTGTGTTATTTTCCACGTCGGCGTGTTTCTCTTGCGTCTTGTCCCTGTCCTTGCGTCTTATATGCCGATCTGCGCTTTGATTAATGATTTTGTATTTGTTAGCGCGCGGAGTTGAGGCAGTTAGTGAAGTGATTAAAGTGAGACGATGAAATTTCGAAATAGAATTTTAAGCCGCACAACCGCGCAGTAGCGACTTACTGAAATAGGTGTAAATTTGCGGCATTTGAAATAAAATAAATTTACAAATTTGTCCATTAAACATTGTAAGGATCTTAAGTTTGACTAGTGTTTATTTTATTTTAAAACTTTACTAGCTTCTCTTATTTTCCACTCCCGTCCAGAATTAACGCTTGAATACGTTTATGCAAATTGTACTTGCTAACTCTTAAATATTTAAGTTGTGGCTTTTTGACAAGAGCGTAGTAGAAGGAGAGAGAGTGAGCCATCTTGCCTCGAGTCTTCAAGCGAGCTTGCCATCTGTTACTGTCCACCTTTAAGGCCAGAAGTTTTAGTCCTCTCGAAAGCTAAAGACGTATTGTAGTTTTCCGCAGTTTGCACACTACAGACGTAGTAATTTAAAAGGCTAGTCTTAGTGTTCGTCATCTGTGTAAAATATTAAAAAATAGCTCTTATTTAAATTTTAGTTAGTTAGTTATATTTTTACGTTCAGACAAGTGGTTGGTCTTCGTATCCCGAAGTGCAGGAGCGACTGTAAAACGTGAAAAAAATAAAGGGTAATTTTAACCCTTCTTATCATGTCGTCTTTGCTACTCCATATGACATAGTTTGCAGTCAACTCACTGTCCAGTCAGGACACGTTATGTTCGCGAAACAGATAAAAGAAATACGAGTCCTGATAACATTATCGTAATGAACTGATTAAAGTGCTAAACGTCGCTGAGGCATGAGAATCAAAGCTCCAATAAATAAGGAATTGAAAAGTTCAATTCTGTTACCCGTTAGGCTAATAAATAGACTAATATACGTGTGATGGCTTCTGTTAACAGAGTCCGATAGTATTCGTTGTAATAATATGAATCAAACTTTAGCAGCTGACATCACAGAAGATGGCTTTAGGTCAAATGGAAAAGTGTGAAATTTAAAATTAGGCAAAAATGTAGCCTTGCTTTGGAGTAGAATTTGAATAAAACTCTGCCAATTTCGAGGACTAACAGACATAGAAAAAAAATATGAGAAATTAAGATATTAAGATTCAGAAATCATTATGAAGTACTGGAGTAAATATTATTGCATTGGTAAACAAAAAAAAAAAAAGATAATATTTTGGGAATGGGAAATGCTTCAAAAAATTTAATTTACCAACTCAAGAATCTTTGCAAACAGTTTTGCCAAAGAAAAGTCAAAATCGTGATTGAATGTCCAAGTTGGTTTCCAGGTTGGACTAAACGGTCTTACCTTTCAGTCTCTGGTGAACTCCAGAACTTCAAGGAAGACAGTACAAATGACAGCATAGAAATGACATATGTCAGAAAGATTACGTTCGTAAATTTCTTTTTAAATAAAATTCCGTTATTATCAGCAGTCACCGATTTAATTTTTAGAATATTGCAATAAGGAGAAAAAATGTACATTTGAATATTTAAGGCAGTTCAGTGCAAGTTGAAATTTTTATTGGGTGTATATATTATTGTTATTATAGTATAAACTTTTATTTCCACATTATTATGATGAACTTTTCTGATACATTTACGTTCGAAATAGAAAAGTAGTTTTCTTCTTTCTTCTCCGAGCAAAAAATGGGTATATATAACGAAGCTTTCTTTAATTGCAATGTAAGTAAAATTTTTCTTTTCTGGTATGTATTTTTAAATATCATGTAAGGGTTATTTTTGTCAACCGATTTTAAATTTTATCTGCCCTATTTTCTGAATTTCATATATTCTACTGCCCACAGCAGAGGGCCCACCAACGGCCTGCACTGTGGCAGATCGGAATTGGGTTTCATAGTCTGCTTTGTCATAATCAACTAAACCAAACATACAACAGAGGAATATGCGTGCTAACGTGCAGCTAACAGTTCTGTGAGTAACACAGAAATGACCACCAAGATTACTGATCAACAGAACGATTGCTGACGCTCTCTTTCAGATGCAATAGATTGGCTGTCATCACTAAAATAACTGAAATTAGATTATTAATTACTGAAATTATCTAGAGACCTGAGGGTGCAAATCTTTTGTGGCAAGTGTCCGTTATTAAATTTCAAATTAAATGAAAGAACTACATTAAAATTCATCTACTTCCAGGTTTCAAGTAAAGTTCTGTCGTATGTAGCTAACATATTTTATTACGAGTTTATTGAGTTGCTGTTTATCCTAAAAAACATGTTCGATTTGTCCCTCAAAGCTGTTTAAAAAATTATAGTTGTTTGCTCGATCTTCTCTTACATTATGTACAAAATATGGCAATTTTAAGCTCCAAATATGATTAAAGAATATTGACTGGTGGTTCTCTGAACTGAATGAACTGTGAAAAAATTAGTTTTATAACAGTTATCTTTTAAGAGAAAGGTTTTAATGGCGAACAGCAGAATTTTTCATTAAAGAAAGGAACTCGGCTATTACGGTTTCATTTGACCTTGATCACGAAAATCATTTCGTTGCAATCCTGCATGTCATCGCGTTAATTTTTTGGAAATAACAAAAATGAAAAAATTTAACTGTAATTCAAACATATTTTATCAGATTGCGTATATTGAGAAAAGGAATCTCGATTTCAGAAGTTTCAGGTACGCATTTACTATATTTCAATTGTGTGTGTTTTTTAAATAATTAAATGTATTTTTAAAAACTGTCTTCTTAAGTTTTTTTTCTTGAAGCTCACTATTCAAATTTGCTTTAAACTACGACAGCTAGTTAAAAAAATAATCATTAAATAATTAATTTTAAAACATATTAGGCAAATAGTCCATCTTGATAGATCTTTTCCTAAGTAGTTACCAGTGAGTATTATACACTTGTTTGTCTAATTAGTCTGCCATATTTTGGAATACCTGTTGGAACTTCTCTTTCGATACTGTATGTAAAACATTCTCTGCTTTCTTCAGAACGGTCATTGATGAACCGAAACAGTGGCCTTGAAACTCTGATTTTAGACGAGGGAATGAAAAATAATTTATTAGATATAAAGGAAGACTGTGTAAAAAACGTGACATGCATTTGATTTTTTTAGACCAAAAGGGCCATCAGTGCCTAATGGAATATTAGCCTCGAAACGACATTTTGTCCCTAAATACTTAAATGTGTTACATCACTTTTCAAATTGTTGCCACCAAATATTATCGTCCAGTAATATATTTAAAGGAATTCTATAATGAAGAATCTGCTTGAATGTATGATGTTCGCAATGCGAAAAAAACCTACAGTACCTCCAAAAGACTACGTTATAGTCTTCCACCCGAACATGGGCACCTGGAAGCCCAAATTTTGAATTTCAAATTTGTTTTGTTGTCTATTTTATATTTTATAAAACTTCAAAGAATTTTTTATCCAAAACTCAACGATTTCAGAGCGAGCAGTGGTAACACTGTACGGAATAAAACATTTTTACTCCCGCGCGTAAGACTGTCTATCGGAAATTCTAAAAATATACTGTTTTTAAATATTTTGTGATTTTGCTGCTGAATTAAATCTAATGTGACGTAAATAAGAAGAACACTATATTTAATTAATAAATTTAATGCACAAAACTTTAACAATAAAAAGACAAATAAAAAGTTTTGTAAAGCTATCTTAGTAAGAAAATCGAACATTAATATGATGAACTGAGAAAAGACTGAAATATACAGAAAAATGTATGCGAACACTTAACGCTGCATCCGGAATTCTTTTTTTTAAATGTGCACGGCAATGGTGCTTTTAAAATGTTTGTAATTTTGCTGTTGAATTGTATATGACGTGATGCTTAATAATAAAGCTAAAAAGTCACAAAATAGGTTAGTAGGAATGACTGTAACAGCAGATTGGTAGCCTGTGAGCTCAGCAGGAGCTTACAAAACCTTAACAAACATTTTTGGACGGCGGTTATGTGAGGGCACACTTAGTGTGTTCTAATGTAAGGCCATGTAACTCAGATCGCTTTCATTTGGCACGTTCACTCAGGGTCTTCAAACGTAACTTACTGGCCAGTAACAATTCATCACTCAAGAATTGTATGTTATTAAACCATACCATGACAATTAAAGCGAGAAATTATCATTGCTTTTTGTGAAGACTTGGCAAATTTGGGCATCTTTGACGTGAGAGAAGTTGATGATTCCGAAGCTGCTTTTTCTATTTTGTTCCACGATTACAGTGATGTAAACAGTAATGATGGATTTCAGTGCCTGTCACTGTATTCTACAATCGAATTCTGAAGTTCCCGATGTATATTCTCACCTTGCATCTGTTTAGGTGTTGATAGTCTTGGCATTCATGTATAGAAGATGCGAATCATGCCCACATATTCAGGCAGAACAATGAATGAATTACTAAGAGAAATATTTCCGCCAATGCATCCACTTTTGCTCAGAGATCTTTTCAAACAATGACAGTTACTGTGCTTATAGTAACAGCGTTCATTGCGATGACAGTAGTGGCCAAAACATTGAAAATCATTGCTTTCAACAGTTCTTCTTTAAATTGTTTATACCATCTAAATGCTGTTGATCCTACGTACTATGACACCAAAATGCAGTGAATATGTGCATAAACATATAAGGTATTTCTCCCGCTTTCTTGGCATGCCTTCGTGGTGTAATGGTCAGCACGTTCGGCGCGTATTCGAGAGGTCCACGGTTCGAGTCCCGGAGAGGGCATTACTCATTTTTCTCTTCTCCTGTTTTAAGAAAGTGCCTAATAATTCTACAGTGGCGCTCGAACTAAAAAAGGTGGTGGATGATGATTCTCCACTACCAGAATTTGGTGACTAGGTCCCCTAATCCTCAGTTGCTCTTTAAAAGAGGTAGTATATAAGGTATTTCTCCCGCCTTTTTAGCATGCCTTCGTGGTGTAATTGGTCAGCAC